>PVJH01024524.1:5421-33089 GCA_004026705.1 Nesogale talazaci
CCCCCCCCTCTTCATCAGGGCACTGAAGTGTTCCCCATGTTGGGCTCCGTGCTGAGAGACACCAAGTTCTTCGCCAACCCCCGGGAATTCAACCCCCAGCACTTCCTGGATGAGAAAGGGCAATTTAAGAAAAACGATGCCTTTGTGCCTTTCTCCATTGGTAAGAGACCCATGGGGCCGCCAGGCTGCTGCGCCTACCCACCACCAGGGGCCTCCCTCATCCTAGGCATAGCCAACCACTCTCCAGCTTGGAAGGTAACAGCGAGCTCCAGGCAAGGGAAGGGATGACCAGACCGTCTTAGAGGTGGGGAAATTCAAGTCTCAGAGTGAGAAATTTGTCCGGGGCCACCCAACAAGGACTCCAGGGGGCTAAGCAGACAGGATAGCCACCATGTGGGGGAGGAAGCCAAACCCCCCCAAAACCCACTACTGCGTTGCCTCTTCTGACTCAGAGTGACTCTATAGGGCAGAGACAAACAGCCCCTTTGAGTTTCCAAGGCACTCTTTTTTTATTCCCCTTGGCTTAGCTCATCCATAAATAATACAACGTAGACGTAAAATAGAATACAATGCGGACATTTAGTACGTAACACAATGAAGGGTCACAGTGTAGGCATTTTCTTACATGCATGGTGATCAAAACATCTGAATGACATTGTCTTAAGCTGGTGGTCTTCATGATGTTACTTCTCTTCCTCGGTATAATCAAGCACAGAGGAGTTCGGATGGACTGTAAATTAAACTCCGAGTTCTGTCCCACCCCCACCCCCCTTGCAGGAATATCATATGTGCTCAGATGACCTTCCATCATACATGCATTTTATGCCAGGAAACATATGCCAGGAAACAATGCTCCTTTGCAATTCAAGTGAATAGGTCGAAATTAGATCTTTAGAAGCTAAGTTTGTTTAAAAACTTTCTGTGACCTTAAGGGCCTAGGGTTAAATCTCATGATTGCTCCAACCATTATTGGTATACAAGGCACTAAATCTTTACCAGAGCAGACAGCCTCATCTTCCTCCCAAGGAGACCCTGGTGGCTTTGAACTTCAGACCCTAGGGTTCGCAGCCCAATGCTTAACCCACTGCGTCACCCGGGCTTCTTCTCTGGGAGGAAGGGCCACCTCAGAGTCCCATTGCTTTAACTTGTCTGGGACCACCCCTTCTAACCTTCAGGGGTGACAAAGGCTCAGAGTGAATTAGAGCCCCCCCTCCCCCATGAGATCTGTCCCCCCGCAGCATCCAGCCCCACCCCTGGGAGATGAGCTGGGAGTTGGTTGGGGCCAGGAGGCAATGAAAGTGGGCTCACCTCTGGCCTTCCCACCCCACCCACCCCGTCTCTCCAGGAAAGCGCTACTGTTTCGGGGAAGGTTTGGCCAGGATGGAGCTCTTCCTCTTCCTGACCACCATCCTGCAGAACTTCAGCTTCAAATCCCCGCAGGCACCCCAGGACATCGACGTGTCCCCCAAAAATGTCGGGTTTGCCACCATCCCACGAACCTACACCATGAGCTTCCAGCCCCGCTAAGCAAGGGAAGGGGGGGGGGCAGGGCAGGGTTAGTGGGAGGGGGTAAGTGAGGAGAGAGGGAAGCTGGTGGGGGGGGCCCCACTGGCTGAGCCAGGGGAAGTGGGGAAGAGAGGCGGAGGGTCCAGGAAGGGGGTGGGCGCGCCGGATAAGAGGGCAAGAAGAAACACGAGAGAGAGAGAGATCTTTTAGAGGTGGGTGGGAGGAAGGGTGATGGCAATATAAGCACCGTCATTGCACCAGTATCTTGTGTCAGCTTTGTGTTAAACGCTTCCCATGCTCACGTCACCTGAAGCTCACAAACGGTGGGAGGTGGATCGGCGCGGGTGCCGGTTTTCCAGGAGACGCCGCCGCCGCCGTGGAGGTTCAAAGCGCTGAAGCCTCTCTCCAGAGTCTCACAGAACACAAGGACTTGAACCCCGAGTGCGCAGGGATGGCTAGGCTTAGACTACCATGGGCAGGTCTCTAGAAATAGACACATATTCTCAAACAGTGCAGCTCAGTATATTATTAGACGACCTGAAATCTCTATTTTGGGGGGGTTTCCCACGCGCCGGGGGGAGCTGACCTGCCTCCGCTAAGACATCTGTGCGCCCCCCTCATGCCTGCTCCGCTCTCGAGGACTTAGGTTGCCCGGGACTAGTCTGTGTCCCCCCACCTCCACCCCACCCCCAGGCTGGGCACCCCTTGCATGTGGCTTGCAGCTGGGCGGAGAACAGGAATCGGACCTGGCCGTGGGGTGAGTGTTAGGGAGACGCACTTGCAGGAATTGTGGGGGAACTCGGTTATGGGGGTGGGGGTGGGGACACAGGACCACGCGGTGGGAATTGCTGTTCTTCAGCGGCCGACACAAAGGGTCAGATCTGAGAGCTGCAGAGTGGGGGGGCCGGGCAGGGCCCTGGGATCTGAACCTGAGACCCAGAACACTGGCACCCCTGATGACTGGAAGTATTGGGCTCCAATTGTGGCCCAGGAGATGCCGACACACAACTTTGAGAACTGCCTTCCCAGCCACCACAGGCCCATGTCAAACTGGATGACCCTGTTCTCTCCCTCTTGTTTTTTTCCTTTCCATTTTATTGGGAGCTCTTACAGATAAATAGTTCAATTAGATTTCCCAAACACTTCCTTTCATCTTTCATTCAGCTCCCCTCTATCTGCACCTTACCCCAGGAATCCTTGTTATTATATTAAATAGTATTGTTGTTATCCCTTTGGGGGGAGGGGCATATCTTACACCATGCAATGTATCCGTTCACCTGCCATTCCATTATTCATTCCCCTCGAGTGGGGTGACAGAAATTGATATCATTGCTATCGAGTCCCCCTACTTCCCCCCCCCTCTTTCTGTATCCTCAGGGAATCATTACTCCTGCTACTATTTCTGAAGGATTTATCTATCTTGGATTTCGTGCATCAAATGATCTTAATTATACAAATGAGCATATGCAGGTATAACAGGATTAATGAGGTGAAACTAAGACCATAATAGTAGAGAGAGGAAATATTAAAGAACTAGAGGATAGATGTGTTCCAACAGTGCCATCTGGCACTCTATATGTATCATCCCTTCCGTGTGGCCCTTCTGTGATGGACTGTCCAGTTATCTTGCAGGTTGTTTGGGGGGGTTCTCCACTTTGCCTCTGGTCCTTCATGTTGATTTGGTTGCTTGTTTTTTGAACTTCTAATACCTGTCCCTGTGAGCACCTCGTGATCACACAAGCTGCTGTGCCCTTCTGAGAAAGGACCCAAGAAGAAAGCAGGGGCGGTGCTACCTCTGGGGAAAGAGAGAGTGAGGAGACCTTTGTTTTGCAGGGAAACAAGAATAGGGACAAGGGAATTAATCCTCATAATCCCTACACTCACTCTTTGAAAGGAGAAAGCAGTGGTATGTCAAGGTGTGGCCAGAGGTACTGAGAGAAACCTTCCAGCCACTAACGTCCAGGCACACTTTTCCAGACACTTTTCCAGCCCAACATAGCAAAGGGATTTAGCCTAGGGAGACGAGGACTCTTGCCCAGGCTCTTCGGCTAACTTTGGGGGTGTCCTTTTATTGTGATGATAATTTGATGCTCAATTTCATTGACTTTGGGATTGAAAATATGCATAACAGAACGTGTACCAAATCAACTGAGACTGCATGTACCATCCAGCGGCATCGACTACATTCTTCAGACGGTGCCACTTTCTCTCTCCTTTTCTGAACTGCTCCCACCCCCACGAATGTAAACCCACCGCCAACCTTGGTGGTTTAAAACCTGCTCAGACCATCCGGTTCCTCTGCTTATGCCCCCAGGAGACCTTGCAACGCACTGGGTTCACAGGTGGGCTGCTCGCTGCAAGATCAACGGTTTGAAACCACCAGCTGCCCCTTGGGAAAAAGATGAGGCTGCCCACTCTAGTAAAGGAGTTATAGTTTCAAAAATCCACAAGGGCAGTTCTACCCTGTGAGTTCACTCTAGGGGGGTAGTTTTTTTTGTTTGGTTTTTGTTTTCATTTTAATCTTCCAAGTTACTGTTGTCGGTTTGATACCATGGAGATACTCCTGAAAGATCATTGTGCTCAGGACACTCAAGGCACGTTACTGGTTTAAACAAAAGCCTTCCAGGGATATTTTTGGTTAAAGGCACAGATTCCCAAACTTATTAGGGAGATCCCTCCTCTTCAGAAAAAAAAACAACCTTAATCAGCACTTCCTTGCCAGTGAACACATTTTATTT
The DNA here is from genome assembly GCA_004026705.1 of Nesogale talazaci. Classification (NCBI taxonomy): domain Eukaryota; kingdom Metazoa; phylum Chordata; class Mammalia; order Afrosoricida; family Tenrecidae; genus Nesogale; species Nesogale talazaci. The sequence goes on from PVJH01024524.1 coordinate 9,666, forward strand.
ATTGACTGGAGATTCTTACAGCTCTTATAACAACCCATATATCAATTGTATCGAGCACATTGGTATATTTGTTGCCATCAACATTTTCAAAACACTGTATTTCTACACCATCAATTTCTACTTGAGCCCTTGGTATCAGCTCCTTTTTTTTCTCTTCCACCCTCATGAACCCTTGATAAATTGTACAATGTTACTCTTTTCATATTGTACACTGTCCTCTGTCTCCCTCCACCCATGTTTCTGCTATTGGGGGCCGGTATTATACCTGATGATTGCAATCAGTTACTGGTTTATCTCCCTTCTCCCCTCATTTTCCCCCCACCCTCATGGTATCACTACTCTATTGTTTCCAAGCGGTTAATCTGCCCTGTATTCTATGTGTCGAGAGCTCCTGTCTGTACCAGTGTACATGCTCTGATCTAGCCAGATTGGTAAGGAAGAACTGGGATCATGATAGTGGGGGTGGGGGTGCAGGAAACATCAAAGAACTAGAGGAATGTTATGTGTTTCGTCAGTGTTATATTGACTTATCCTGATCCTGTTTACACCTCGTGATCACACAGGCTGGTGTGTTTCTTCCATGCGGGCTTTGTTGCTTCCCTGCTAGATGGCCACTTGTTTAACTTCAATCCTTTCAAACCCAAGAAGCTATATCTTTTAATAGCCGGGCACCATCAACTTTCTTTACCACATTTGCTTATGCACCTATTTTTTCTTCAGCAATTATATCAGGAAGGTGAGCATCACAGAATGTCAAGTTATTAGAACAAGGTGTCCTTGCATTGAGGGAGGACTTGAATAGGGGCCCGCTGTCTGTCTGCTGCCTTAACACAACGTAGAGAGCGGTCAATGTCCACCATGAGAGATGACATCCCCATAGCACTGGTGGGGGGGGGGGGCAGCACTGAAGACAGAGTATAGGAATTGTGCTTGGTCTGTCACCTCCCCCACCACCACCACACCAGGACCACTAAAGCCCTTTATTTAAAACACAAAGGGCATACAACAAAGCAGCAAAGCGACAAAGTCCCTGAGGAATCCAGGCACCTTATCAGACCTGACTGGAAAACATTCATCGTGGTCAACAGACAGAACTGGAACTTTCTATAAGCTTTTGTTTTTCCTTCTTTTTTTCATGTCTATCTATATAAGACAGGTAGGCTATAAACAATCCAGAGGAGAAAACAAGGGAACTGACTATTCTGGGGGATATGGAAGAGGATTATGTGGGGAGAAAGGATGGAGAACCCAACAAACCTGGGGGCAAAAGGGAACAAGAGATTCACAATCAACGGTGAGGAGCACATAGAATGCCTGGTGGGGTTTGATCAAGTGCAATGAGGTTTCACCGAGAGCGGAATAAAGGTCAAACATGATCATGAGACAGGAAGAGAATAAAAGGAAATAGAGGAAAGACCTAGGAGGCAAAAGACAACTACAGGGGTATACATATAGGCATGTATATATGTAAATGTATTCATCTATAAAGATGGGTCTGTGTACTCCATACAGCCTGTCATCCAGGATAAAGTACAAGTGTCTACTTTACAACCCTCCTAAGCCTTTCCCGTCCCACTTTCCAGGGTGCAGAAGTGTCTAACAGAAGGGTCACGGTTAAAGTTTATCTCAAGGCCAGACAGAGGATGAGGGGCTCATCCAGCCACACTGGCTTCAGAAAATCAAGTCTGTGAGAATTTGGAATTCTGTCTTCCCTGTTTGAATCAGGACTCTCCTACAGAATCGTTGCTCTAAGTGTTCAGGAGTGTAGCCATGCACCATCTGGCTTCTAGTCTGATGGCAAAAGAAGCACTTGTTCATGGGAGCCACGAGCCACATGGTCCAGCTCCCATTCTTGACTCTCCTGCTCCCTCTGCCACCCCCACCTTCTCTGACCAAAGAAAGGATCGTTGCTTTGATGACAGGACTGAGCGTCGTGAGGCCACTTGCAAGCTTGTAAGACCTCTCAGATATTCCTGAGCCTCAGGATGGCCTTACTGTCTCCTTTCTCCCCTTCCTCCACAGCAAAGATGGAAATTTAGAACAGAGCCCGTGCCGAAGAGCTTTAAAAGTCAAGTGACCGTGGAGATAGGAGGCTATGAGTGGTAACAGAGCGAGGGAAGCTTCTTGGTTGTCACTCTCTTCGGCCAAACCAAGAGTCCCTAGTGTGACACCACAGCTCGCAGGAGCATGTGTGCACACTCTTGCCATCACAACGGCAGTAAGTAGCACGTTGTCTTCCTTCCTTAGTGCTACTCTGCCAGACAGACCACAAGTGAGGGGTTCTGAAGGACAGGTGCTTATTTTCTCACAGCTTAGGAGACTGGTGAGCTGAGCCCAGGACCCTGACTCTAGGGAAAGTCTCTGCCCTCTGTTTGGCTCTTGGAGAAGATACTTGCTTCTCCTCAGGACTCAGGGCACTCACTCCTTAGTGACTTCCATGTGGCCCCACACGTCACCCTTTGTGCTTGATTCGTGCTTGCTCCTCTCTGAGTCTCAGCCACTTTACTTGATCTCTCAAACGTCATTAGGTTAAAGACACTCCCTACACGGACAGGCCATGAGAAAGAGAACCCTCTAACTCAATGGGAACAGCATGCACAGGGCAGAACTGCCCCCTGTGAGTTTCTGAGACAGTCACTCTCTTTTTTTTTTTTTGGCATCACTGCCCTCTGGTGGTGGGAGTAGGAGGTCCAGCCTTTGCTCCTGTGGAGCTGGAATTGAACCTCCATCCCAGTGGGCTGCAGTCCTGCACTCAACCAGTATGCCACCGGGGCTTAGCCCCTTTGTTTTGTTTTGAAATGCTGGTTGCAACCCCCTGAGTTGTTCCAGTGAGAGGCACGACGTGCAGTTGGAAGACCACGGGCCCAAAGGATAAACTCCAAGGTCCTTTCTGGCTTAGCGCTCCTACATAACTCATTTCTTAACAAAAGACACCAAACAGATTTGTGCCCCCAAGCTCCCTGAACTTCTTTGACTCTCCTTGGATTATTTATGCCTCCTGGCCTCAGCACCAGATGTTTCCTGCCCCCCCCCCAAATGTCTTTCCTGCCCTTTCTGCTGAAATGAAGGGCTGTTGCTGTGGCGATATGGACAGGGGTGAGAACAAACTAGGAGGAAGCAGCTCCCTGTCTCTCTTCCAGTCTTCTATCTCCCCCTGGGTCACTGTTGAGACAGCTGCCAATTCCTGGAACCCCATGCACCGCAGAACGCAATGCTACCCAAGGCTTGTGTCATCCCTCTGACCACATGCAGATCGACTGCTAGGATCCAGGTGGTCCCACTGGTCAGCTTTTCAGAAGTATATCTCTAGGCTTTGCTTCTTAGCTTGTCTTAATCTAGAAGTTCCACTGAAGCCCGTCCAGCATTGTAGGAGCATGTGTCTACTGCAGGAAAAAGCACAAGAAAAGTCAAGAAAAAGTCTTTCACACTAAAGGAAACATTCCTTGATAGCTGATTTCCAGGATTGAGAAAGTGTGTTCAGTTGGGTTCTCTAAAGAAGCAGAAGTAGTGACTACATCTAAATTTATATATATATATATATATATATATATATATATATACATATATAATGTTTTGTATCAAGGCAAATTGAGAGGTTGAGACAGAGCAAATGAGATAGAGTTCAGTTAGGAATGAAAAGTAAAGAAAGGCTTTATTGGGGTGGGAAGAATTTTTGGGAAGGGAAGAGACAGAAGAGAAAGGGACTGGCACATCTTGAGCTCCTGGGTGGTTCCAAGACCTGAAATTTAGGCCAGGGAAGCTGCCCCCTGGCAGTGAGGCAGTGGGACCTACATAGGGCTTGAACCAAGGACGTATGTACTGATAAGGGGATGAGGTTTTCTGATGGTGCAGTGGCAGGGTCTGAGTCAGAATCTGGTCTGTGAGAACATCTTGTCTTTCTCAGATCCACCTCCTGGAACATTGAGGGAAGAGGCTGTCCAGACCCAGCCTGGAAAGTTAAGCTCTGTGAGACCGTGCCTTTCAGGGAGATGAGTTCTGTGAGATGCCAGAGGCAGGGGTTATAACGTTCAGCAGGTAGTGCATCTCCTTCTTGTGAGGCTGGTGCAAGGGGGTGCAAGGGGCAGCCTGGTCTGGGGGGGCTACCCGGTTCGACCTCAGCCCAAACAGAAATATCTCACACAGTTGTAAAAGTAAGCTTCAAGTCCAGTGCAGTGTCAAGTCCATCAGTCAGATGTCAAGCTGGAGGCTTTGCCTGACTCACATCTCTTTGGGGGCTGATGAACCCAAGACCAGCAGGAGCGCCACAGGCTGGTGGCTGCAGAGCTGAATGAATCCACGGTCAGCAACCCGGATGGCAGGTTTCCGATGGCTCCTAGGATCAGTGGGCAATATGACAGACCATTGACTCAAGTCCAAAGAACTAGAGGTCCACGAGCCGGATGCAGGATCACGACCCAGACAAAAGGAGTCCCGTGATTCCACAGCATCCGCCACACCCCAGAGAAAGCTTCCTTCCCATTGCTCAGAACCGTGACTTGAGTTAGCTGTTGCGCTTCACCCTAACCTTATAACTGCTTGGCTGATCACAAGAGAACCCGTTATGGAGTGATCCCATTGTATCAGGTCACCGCATGGCCCCATCTGCCAAACCACAGAGAAGCCTGGCCCCGTGGAATTGACAAAGAGCTTAACCACCGAGACCAGGGGAGGGGAGTGAATCGCTAAGTGAAGGGTAGATGCATATTCACTGAGGGAAAGAAAAGAATATATACAAGAAAAGGGAGACCAGTAAAAAATCGTGGCGACAGAAGAAGACTCTAGAAAGGTCAAGGACACTAGAGACAAATGCTGCTATATACATTATCCTGCAATATCGCCTATGAGTGCAGGCATGAAAAGACACACAGGCTGAGCAGTTGTGGGAAGAAGAATGGTGTCGTACCCATAAATACATTTATAGATTTTACAGAAGGCACTTCTACATGCGTTTTTTACCTGTGCTGGGTGGAACACACAGCGCAAACCTACGAAAACTTCTTAGAAACAATCAAAACGTCTCTTAAGGGAATGAGTCACTGTACCTGGGGGTTCGAGGTTATCAACTACAGCTAAGGTCAATTAACAAAATACAATCCACAGAGACAATGTCCTGTATCCTACTTTGGTGAGTAGCTGCTTGGGTCCTAAAATCTCATGGGCAGTCCTCTAAGGTATAAACAACAGGGGTATCTCTCCCTCTGAAAAGAGGAGAGTGAAGAAAATTGAAAGCACTTGGAAACGATTAGTCCACTAGCATAATGGGCCAGGCAAGCACCAGTCCTCACAACACGGAGACCAGAGGAACTAGATGGTGCCCAGCAACCATACCAATTTCTCAGAAAGGAATTCTGTTAGAGGATTCCAGCTAGAGTGGGCCCCAAAACATGGAACAAAACTCAACATCAGAAAAAAGACCTGCCTTGCTGATCAGAGAAACTGGTGGAACCTCCAAAGCTATGCCCCGTAGTTACCCTTCAGGTCTGGAACTGAACTAACCTGATGGTCTAAATTTCAGCCAGAAAATACACAGGCCTCTGAGGTAAAGGGACCAGATTTCAACATTGGTAAAGTGGGACACCACTGATGGGGAGGGTGGGGTGATAGGTAGAGGGGGCGTCTATTCCCTCCCTGTTCTCTGGCCGTTCCCTAGCTTCTTGTGCATTCTTTCCAAAAACTGGGACTTTTTTAAAATGCTGCAGGACGTAGGGAAATTGTTTAAAATTGGGACTGTCCCGTCAAAAGCAGGACATCCGGTCACTTTAAGGTAAACAATAATACTAGGAAGGTGTGCACATCTGAGGTCAAAGGGGCCAGGTACCCCAAGGTCAAAGTTCAAAAGGGTGAAGAAAGAAGGAGGAATGGCAACAGGAAACACAGGGGAGAAACAGGAGAAGCGATGCCACACTGGGGGCATTTCATCATTGAGATCATACAAAATATGAGGGGGTTCCCCCAAAAGGGAGAAACTTTTTCCCAAGCTATGTATTTAATCATTTTTACAAGACAACCTTATTAGCATCAAAGTACAAAATTAAGTCTTCATTGCACTTAATTTATTTGTTAAATCTGCCATTCTTGGAAATATTTGTCAACCTCCCTTGTCTTTTTCTTCACCTCTTCTACACCATCCAATCGCTGTCCTTTTATGTTCCTCTTCATTCTCAGAAACAAAAGGAAGTTGAACAGAACAGGATCAGGTGAGTAAGGCATGTGGGGCAAGGGAGGGGTGTGGGGTTTTACCAAAAATTGGCCCACTGAGATGGCTGTGTGAGAAGATGCATTGTCGTGGTGGCAAATCCATCCCCCATCTGCCACCAAGTCAGGGTTTGTTGTTTGTTTGTTTGGTACACACTTTTAAGCAATCTTTTCAGAACCTCTAAATAGAAAGTTTGATTAACAGTCTGACCTGGTGGAATGAACCCCAAATACACTATCCTGTCCCCCTCACATCAGAAAAACAAATGATCTCTGATTTCACTTGAGGAACATTTTTGGGTGATGATGGCATCTTCCACTGGCTTGATTGATGTCTGGTTTCGGGATCATTAGACTAGCCCCATGTCTCAACTAATAATGACCTTGGGGCGGGAGGGGGGAGTCTGAGTTGCTTCAGAACTGTTCTTTCAAAGCACAGCAAGTTTCCACTCAAAGCTCTTTTCCTAGTCAGTCAGAACACAAGGCACAAATTTTTTAAAAAATCATTTTACTGGGCTCATACAACTCTTATCACGATCAATACATATGTCAATTGTATGCAGACCACATTTGCACACTTGTTGTCATCATCACTCTCAAAACATCCTCCTTCTACCTAGGCCCCCAGTACCAGCTCCCCCTATTTCCCCTGACTCCCCTCTCCCTCTCCCCCTTTGAACCCTTAATAATTTACAAATTGTCATTATTTTGTCATCATACACTGTCCAATGTGTCCCTTCACCCACTTTCCTGCTGTGTGTACCCCAGGGAGGAGGTTATATGTACATCCTGCAATAGGTTCCCCCTTTCTACTCCACCTTCCCTCCACCCTCCCGGTATCACCACTCTCACTCCTGGTTCTGAAAGGATCATCTGTCCTGAATTACCCCTGTTTTCAGCTCCAGTGTACATCCCCTGGTCTAGCTGGATTTGTAAGTGGAACTGGGATCCTGATAGTAGGTAGGAGGAAGAATTTAAGAACTAGAGGAAAGTTTTATATTTCATTGTTGTTACACTGTATCTTGACTGTCTCATCTCCTCCCTACAACCCCTATGTAAGGGACTGTCACTTTACCTATTGATGGACGTTGGGTACCCAATCTGTACTACCCCTTATTTATAATGATATAATTTTTAGTTCTTTGATGTCTGATACCTGATCCCTTCGACACCTCGTGATCACACAGGCTGCTGTGCTTCGTCCATGTGGACTTTGTTGCTTCTCAGCTAGATGGCTGCTTGTTTACTTTCAAGCCTTTTTTTTGGGGGGAGAGGGGGCATCACTACCTTCTGGTGGTCATGGGAGCTACCCAGCCTTGCTCCTGAAGAGCAGCTGCTGGATTTGAACCTCCAAGCCCATGGGTCGCAGTCCCGCACTCAACCACTTACGCCACCAGGGCTCAGTCACTTTCAAGCCTTTGAGACCCAGATGCTATACCTTTTGATAGCCGGGCACCATCAACTTTCTTCACCACATCTGCTTAGCCACACACTTGTCATCAGTGAACATATGAGGAAGATGGGCACGCAATGATATGATTTTTAGTTCTTGAAGTCTGATTACTAATCCCTTCGACACCCCGTGGTCATGCAAGCTGGTGGGCTTCTTCCATGTGGACTTTGTTGCTTCTGAGCTAAATGGCTGCTTGTTCACTTTCAAACCTTTAAGATTCCAGACACTACATCTTTTGATAACGAACACCATCAGCTTTCTTCACCATTTTTGTTTATGCACCTATTTGTCTTCAGTGATCATGTCAGAAAGGTGAGCATCATGGAATGTACCAGGCACAAATTTTGAAGCAACTTTTCTCATTCCCAAATCTTTCATTAAAATTCACTGAACCAAGCTCCAAGAGAATTCAGAAAATCTCCCCATCTCTTCACTGGCCTGTCATTGGTCTTAAAGTATGCACGCACACATTTTGTCAACGTTTTTGTCCGTTTGGGACTCTAACTGACATCCAGAATGAGGTGTGTCATCAATCGGTATTTCACTTTCTTTGAAATGAGAAAACCACTCATACACTTGAGTTTTTTCCATAGCACTATCCTTATAAACTATGTTCAATATCACATCAGTTTCTGGGGCATTTTTCCCCTGCAGGAAACAAAATTTCACAGTCACACACTATTCTCTTAAATCGGCAATCACCAAAAAAAGGAAGTTGAGCAAAAGTGCTTTTATGAAAAAATCACTTTGACCAAAGGGAACCTCCCCAGGGGATACCACTGGGTGCACTAACTGAGAGCAAGTTACTTGATGTTCCCATAGCAGGAAACATTCATATTATGAAAGCTCCGATCAGCAGAACTTTCTTCTGGTTTGGGGGCATACCCCCTTGTATGCTGTGTCAGTCTGGGTAGACTAGAGGAACAAATTCAAGGACACGCATATCCATATAAGGAAAGGGTTTATATACAAAAGAAATGTGACACTGAGAAGGCATCCCAGCCCAGTCCAGTTTAAAGTCATAAGTCCAATATTAACCCATATGCCCGAAATCAGTCTGCAAAGTCTCCTTCCAACTCACGAAGTCATAGGTCAGTGGTGCAGAATTCTGGCACTGGCAGGGCTCCTCGCTTCCAGGGCTCAGGGTCCATCAACAGCATGCCATTCCAGCTTCAGAGGTCTGGCTCCATCAGGGCAAAGCCATGTGGTCTCTCCACCGGCTCCTCCAGCTTCTCAGATGCTGCCATCTTGTCTTTTTCATGACTCATCGCTTCTGAGACTAACTCCCAACAACCGGAGAAGATAGCTTCTCATCTTCATGAGGAAAAAGTTGTGAGATTTCCCAGAAGTCTCAGGAGAAAGCCATGCCCACACGGAGGCCTCATTGGCTACTCAATGGCTTTCTCCAGATGAACAGGCTAGACTCCACCCCTACATTTCAATCATAAAATTAACATAAGCGCATGACTGCCACAAATGCATAGGTGGTTGTATTGAAAATGGATGTGTTCTGTGGAGTACAGCCAATTCACAACACAAAAAGGTTCTAAAAATAAGGATGGCGGGACTGAGCCCCATGGGCACAGTGGTTGTGCGCGGCCCACAGGGTTGCCAGTTCAAATCCAGCAGCAGCTCTGCAGGAGTAAGGCTGGGCTTCCTACTCCCACCAGGCCAGTGATACTCCTCAACAAAAAAAAAGAAAGCTGGCTTTGAAGTTTAGTACCCAGCACGTACGTGGGTTAGGCATTGGGCAATATTGGTGATTCAAACCTAGCAGCCACTCTGAAGGAAAAAGATAAGAATGTCTGCCCCTGTAAAGATTAATTGTCTCAGAAACTCTGTTTGTGTGTGTGTGTGTGTTTTCCATGAGCTAACTTGATAGCAATAGGTTTTTTTGTGTGTGTGTGGTGGGGGGGTGTACTTATACAGCATCATAAGTTACCTTCTACATATATTTGTATTGCCATATAGCAGAAAAACCTTACACTTCTATATATAAGATGTAATTGTACTTTAAAGAAATGGAGACACTTTCAACTTGGTCCAAAAAATAGGGACCCCGGAGCTCCCATATAGCCCCAGAACCTTTCTCTGAGTCATACAGATGACTTTTCAAAATCTGGCACAGTTCTACCTGACTCTCTGTGGCCTAAAATGTCGTGTGTAGAGTTAGAATTTCCTTTCCATCCATGACAGAGTAGATGGTACCAGGCTAGTCCTTCAGTTGTAAACAGTAAGAAAAACGGGCAGCATGTGTAAAACAGATTTGGTTAGACATAGAACCATTAGGCAGGTGAGACCATAATGCCTGAGAGAAATATTGTGAGCTCTATGATCAGTTTACTGCCTGAAGGTACTCATGCACAGGAGGTCCTCTGTGTCTTTTAAGCTGTGTGCATAAAATAAACATATTCTGTGATACTGGGGTTAGGGTGGGCGGGAAACTGGGGAGAATATGAACTGACCAATCCCAAAAGCTCCCACAAGATTAGGAAGCATTTGAGTCCTGACCAGTAGAGAAAAGTCTTTATGAAACATGAAGATCATTCACAAGAGATTATCGAAAAGCTTTGCCCTAGCAGCACCTCAGAAGAAGCCTCAGAGGATCAAGCCGCCGGATGAGGACATTAACTGCCTGCAAAAGCAAAAACTCAGCATTGCTCAAAACAAAATCCATACACTCAACAAAATAGCATATCCAAGACCCGGACGTCAGTGGACCTCGGCAAGCGTGGAAAGAAACACATGTGCAGAGAAACTCCTCGCTGCTGTGGAGTCCACTCCGACTCAAAAGGATCCTCTGGACAAAGGAGAACTTCACCTGCAGGGAACAGAGAGCCTCTGCTTACTCCTGAGGGGCAACTGGTGAGTTCGAACTGCGGACCCTGTGGTTATCAGCTCACTGTTGAACCCCTTATGCCACATAAAAGCAAACCAAACTCACTGGCCTAAAGTCAGTTCTGACCCATAGCTACCTTAGAAGAACAAGATGGGGAGATGGACTCGGGGCAAACAAGACACTGGGGAAGGAAACAGCAATAGAGCTGAAGGAGTGGTGATAGACTGGTGTGACACGCCATGCAGTCGGGGTCCTGAAAAAAAAAAAGGCGGGGGGGACAGAAAGTTCATTGAGAAACCGCCAAAGTCAAGCCTGCTGCTACTGAATCAGCCTTGACTCATCATGACTGTGTCTCTGTAGGATTTATGAAGCTAGAAATCTTTTCAGGAGCAAAAAGCTCCAGCTGTCTCCGACCCGCTGGTGTGTTTGAACCGCCGATCTCACAGTGAGTGTTCCAACACTTACCTGATAAAGCCTTCACCAAAAACAAAAATAAAAAACACCAACGTCCAGTCATTGCTGACTCATGATGACCCTACAACACAGCAACCCGAAATGTAACCAGGGCTACTTTATTTGAGAAACGAGGGCCAAATTCCTTTTCCAAATACAACAAAAGCCCATCCAGAGACTCAATAAGGTCAACGCATCTCAAGACGATGAACACATAGGAGAAAGGGGGAGGGGGGACCACTCTGAAGCATGTCACGATAAAATTGCTCACATCCAAGAATAAAGGGATAAAAAAAAATTTTAATCACATTGGAACCCAACCCGTTGTTGTTGAGTCCCTGCTGACCTGTGGCCAACCCGCCTGGGTCAGAGCAGAACTTGTGTTATGTCAGCACAAACTGACTATGCCTCGCTGGGGCCAAACATCTTGTCACACAGTGGTAGACAAGGATTGATGACTGGCCACTTCTGAAGCAACTCACGCCAGAAGACAAAGGTTCCCCGTCTTCAAAGCCTGGCCAACCCAGAGACCGAGATGGAGTACAGACAAAATGCAGACACGTCAAAGTGCAGACATTTTCACACGAAGGCCAGGCAAGTCTGTCTCGGGGACACAGTGTCGTAGCTGCGCTAAAACAAGTACTTAAAAAAGAAAAAGATTAATCAGAGGACGTGAACAGACTTTTTACCAAAGGTAATATTCAGGCAGCCAACAATGCAGGAAGAAATGGGCACAGTCGTTGGCAGTTCAAGGCATGCAAATCTAGACAACATGGAGATAACATCTCACCCCAGCATTCACATAAAAAAAAAAAACTCGAAAAACCCAAATCCAAAACAGATACCAACATACGCCAGCCAGGGTGCAGAGAGACTGCTGGAAGAACTGTACAACTGGGTCAACACTGTAGAAAGTGCTATGAAGTTTCCTCAAAAACCAGCACTAGAAACACCATATGACCCAGGTATCCTACCTCTTGGTGTCTGTCTTTGAGAAACAAGCACCCAGACACCCTTAGGCACATGCGCACCCGTGTTCTTTGCAGCACTGTCCACAAGAGCAGAAAGGTGGGAACAACCAGGATGCCCAGCGGTGGAAGAATAGAAACGTAATCATTGGTGCACACACGCCGGGGAGTGCAGTGCAGCGTGAGAGAAGGGGATGAATCTGACACACACCTCACCATGTGGAGGAGCCTGGAGGACAGTGTGCTGAGTGAAATTCATCAAGCACCCAAGGAGAAACGTTGTATGAGGGCCACTGTCATTAAAAGTCCAAGAATAGGGTTTTCACACTGAGAAATATACTCTTTGATCGTGACCAGGGGGAAGGAGCCCTGGTGGCATCCTGGTTACGCATCAAGCTGCGTTTCAAATGGTCAGAAGTTTGAAACCCCCAGAGAAAGACGGAACTTTCTACCCCCATAAAGGGTTGCAGTCTTGGAAATCTGCAGGGGCAGTTCTACCCTGTCACACAGGATCACTGGGAGTTGATAGGGACCCCAGGAAAGTGGATGAGAGTGGAGTTTTGAGCTACCAGAGGTTGGAAGGAAAGGGAGGGAGGGAGGGAGAGTCACAGGCTGGAGAGTAGACCTTAGGTGAAGAGAGGACAATACACAATAAGAAGGAAGTTATGGGAAAAAGATGAAGGCAGGGGAAGACACCAGGAGACTTGCAAAAGTGAAAGGCAACACAGGAAAATCCGTTACAGACACAACCCTGATACAGTGAGGCTCTATGCCACTGGGCTAGACACCCAGGCTGAACAGGTGGGAGAGGGAGAGGGGAAGTATGCCAATGAATATATGTAGGCCTACCAGAGGAGAATCTGTACCTGTGTCTTTGTTGCAAATATCTCCATGAATGTTGTGAAGCCTACAGGGGCCAAGTTCTGAGAACTTCTACGAAGGTTTCCGGTCACCTTGAGGGAACGAACTGCTGGGTCTGTGGTCTCAGGAGCACACGTTCGGGAGACACCAAGGTCAATCGCCATAGCACAGTTCACAACAACAAGGTTCTACTTCCTACTTTGGTGAGTAGTTTTCTTAAGAAAACCACCAGGGGGCTGAGCCCTGGTGGCGTAGTAATTGTGTGCGGGACTGCGGCCCACTGGGATGGAGGTTCAATTCTAGCAGCGGCTCCACAGGGGCAAGGCTGGGCCTCCTACTCCAGAGGATAGTGATATATACACACACACACACACACACACACACACACACACAATGCAATGTTTTAGAACATTGCAATGATAGAACCATCAATAATGTGAGGGGTGTGTTAAAATCACCTTCAACCGATTTCTGAAAGGACGTTGAAGTTTGAGGATTCCACCAGTGATGGCTCAGAAGAAAGTGAGGAAATTGGAGCAAAGGAAATCAACACTACCATGTGCAATAAGATGAGAAGCAACAAAATATTGATGTGTCTAACAGACTGCATGATCTAGGCCAGGCTTGGGAAAACCTTGCTACCTGGTTTCTTCTTGTTGCTGATACTGAAATGCAAGGGACCCAAGCCAACCTCCCTATCTTCCAGTTGATTTCAACTCAGAGTGGGCCCCATGTGGGGTTTCCAAGACTAAAACTTGATGAGGACAGACAGCCTCATCTTTCTCCCATGGAGTGGCCAGTGGGTTTGAACTGCCAACCTTTCAGCTAGCCACTCAAAGCCTAACCCATAGCACCACCGCAGATGGATTGGGGGTGGGAACTAGTAAACAAGAAAACAGAACTTGATGATCTGGGACCCTCTTGGTCTTCCAGATGGAACGTTATGCTAACATGAAAGCGTGGCTCCCAGGTGAACATCAGACTCTGCGAGCTTGTCAAGGAGTGAAGTCAAGGGCGTGACTGCGAAACCTTCAGGAACATCAGAGGTGCTGCCACGGAGTGGCACAAAGGACTCTTTGAAGAGATTAAGGGAGGACCTCAGAGTCTCTCACCTAGACAATAGTGCCTCTAGAAAACTTGAGGACTCATTACAAAGGGATTATTGCTATGCTTTGGATGGACGGGACCCCAAGGAAACGCTGGCCCATGTTTTAGAGAATTACATCCGTAGCAGAACTGCCAACTTAAACTTGTTGGAAAACAATGTCCTCCCCCCTCCCCAAAGATTATATCAACAGAAATTATCTGCAAACATGTACTCCGTGGAGGGGAATTTGTATGCAGATTTGGGGATACCCTCCCCTCACATTGAGTTTCCCTCTGTTTTGTGTGTCCCTCTTGACTCCCCAAAGCACTGTACCATCTTCTTCCCCTTCCTGCTTCTGTTCTGTTGCGCCACGTGCCGTACAGGGTGCGAAGCATCTCAAGAGAACAGCTAGGTAGAAGTGGCGCTCACCTAGTTTTTGTCCCTTATTTCAAGTAACCAAAAGGAGCCCTGGTGCTGCAGCAGCTTAAGCATTGGACAGGCAACCACCACACTGGTGGTCCAAACCCGTATCAGAGCTTACGTTCTGAACACTAGTCCAATGGAAGTCTCCTAAAGTTTACAGTGGAAGCCCAAAATCCATTTTAATCTCCATATGGATTCAACCTCCAAAGAGATCTTTGGATCATCCGCTGGCAGCATAAAAATTCTTTTCTTCTGGCAGAATGAGTTTGCTACAACTTCTCTGGCCAGCTCAGGGAGAGGCAGTTTTACTCTCAGGAGCTTGCCTGAGTGTACCCTTGTTGAGCCCTGGCAGCAGAGAGGTTGTGTGCTGTATTGCTATCCACAAGGTCAGAAGTTCAAAACCACCAGGACTCCTCAAGAGAAAAAGAAGAGGTTTGTTATCCTGTCTCATAAACTCAGAGGGCAGTCCTATCCTATTCCACCAAGTCTCTATGAGTCCGAATTGACTCGATCGCAGTTGGGGGGGCGGGGAACCATAGAATGATGAGACATGACCTCTATCAAGGTGGCCAGAGGACCCAGATTCGATGCTTATTAGAATTAATTAGCAATCTTCTCCATAGCCCAATCAGGGTCCTTTTCCCCCTGCCTGCAGCTGGGATGAGCTGATCTGCCTCCAACCACGATTTTGTGAGTCTCCTTTGTTCTCCACGTCATATTGAAGCGACTGTGTGTCTGTGAATCCTTGGACACAGAGGATGGCCTCCTGCTGCTGGCCTCCCTCACTTGGGTGATTTGCTTTTGTCACTGTGTTGTGCTAGACTTCATACGTGGGTGTCTATAAATTATGTCAGCATTCGAGGGCTTCCTTTTCCCCTAGAACAAAGCTCCCAGTTGTTTAGCGGGAGAAAGCTGAGGCTTCTGCCGAGATTTGTGGTCAAAGAGCGGCCAGGGAGGAGTACTCCTCTGTCCTTTAGCATGGCTGAGTTGGAATTGATGCCGAGGCAATAGGCTTGGTCCCTGTTTGGCTCAAGCACCATGCCTCCTTCAGTGTCTTAGCTCTTCGATCTTAGCTCTTAAGTCTCAGAAAAGTTGGTTTTGCAGCACGTCTGGAATGTACAAGAGGGTTAGCCAGATAGATGTTTCGGTCATGACCAGCACCAGAAAATTCTGGTCTCTTTGCATCAGTGGTCTTCCCCCCGGCACCTTCCCCCCTCCCCCAATCTTTTGTTTTTCAAAATCATACCAAACCCACTGCCCTTCAGTAGGTTCTGACGCATAGAGATCCCAGAGCATAGAGTAGAACTGCCTCATCTGGTTTTCAAAGTCGTCGATCTTCAGGCAAACTGCCGATCTTTCTTCCATAAAGCACCCTGGTGGGTTCGAACCACTGGCCTTTCGGGTAGCAGCTGAGTGCCTTAACCACTGTGCCTCAAAACTCTTCATTTGTTTCCACTTGACTTTTATTTCTTGAGGAAGCCAGGCCATTTGTTCTTTAAATTTTCTCATATTCTGGACTTGTTGGTTGTATTAACATGTCTCTCTGTCTCTGTTGTTTCCTCTAAATTTTTGAACATACCCAGGTTTTATTTGTAGCAAGAGTGTTTCACAGGTGGTGCCTATCTCCTGTGTATCACCTAAAGCCTGGTTATCTTTACATGACATTCAGATGAATCAGTCAGTCCCTCTATCTCTATGGTCCAAAAATACCCTTAAAGGAGCCCAAGTTTTCTCTAACAGATGGATGATTTGCAGTCTGGAGTGAGAAATGTACAACCCAAACTTGTAAAAGTTAGTCATACCAGGAAGTAAAGATGTTAATAAGATTTTTAAATTAAAGTTATGCCAAGGGGTACAGACCTCAAAAGGATAATCTCTCACTGGCCTAAGAGATTAAAATGTAATGAAGTATGAAAATACAACAAGCCAAAGTTAATGGGGTGTGACTAAGCCGTACTAAGAGGGAAACTTACAGGACTAAACTCCTACATTAGAAAAGAGAAATTTCTCTAATCCCCCACTTTAGGGAACCAGAAGAAGGGCAAAACAAAATCAAAGCTAGAAAATCAGAAAACAAAAAAATACTCACTGCCTGTGGGTCAATTCTGACTTATGGATACCATCCAAGGACAGGGTCGAACTGTTCCTGTATGTTTCTAAGATTGTAGCTTTGTTGGGGGGGTAATAAAAATTCATTACACATCCAGATGTTTACTAACGCACACAGGTGGGCTAGGACACAATGGTACTGGGTTGAGAACAGCCAGCTCCTGGGAACATGAACAGATTTGGAGGACTCAGAGCCTTGTGCCACGCTGATGGGTCAGCGAGATTAGGAGAGCACATGCCGAACACCAAAGGGTGGCAGGGCACTGAGGGGCTGCCCTGCCTGCCTGCCTGCCTGCACCGCCGCCCCCATCTGATTCAGCCTTCAGAGGACACCTTGCCCAGAAGCAAGCCACTGAAGACCAGGGTCTTGCTCAGGTGGTCCAGGTTTGTCTCAGCAGAAGTGACTTTGCAAGCAGCAGCTTTAACAGGATGATTTCCAGCCACCACAAAGTACAAAACAGGAAGTTCCAGGCCACGGGGACAGAAGGAGCCCAGGGGTGGCACCTTCCTATCCGGCTTGCTCTGGGTGCAGGGAGTGGCGCAGGTCTTTTTCATTTTTGTATTTGTTTTTTACTGAGCCCCTCATGTCGATGTACAAAAGAATTGTTATGATGGATATTAAAGTGTCTTGAAATAAAATGGACTAAAAAGCAAAAGTCCTATTCTATGTGGGGGTAAGGGCAGGAGAGAATGAGTCAGTCCTTCAAAGCAGGAGCAGAGGCAGCTGGTGGAAGCTTCTGCGGCAGTGACCCCAGTGGGAGGTCACACACGCTACTCCATGTTTACTCTTGGGGGTCTCAGGAAGGTTTGGTTTTTCTTCTCTTTCTTCCCCTTTTTGTTTGCTTGAAAATGTCGCCAGCTCGCCACTCGGCCATCTCAACTTCCCTCAACATTTCTCTGCTACTTCCTTTCTCCTTTGGCTTTTTCTTGAGCTTCAGTCTCTTTTTCCCTTTGCCGTTTCCTCTCATGCATCTCTTTGGTCTCTCGTTCTTTCCTTTTAATTTCCAGATCAGCCAAGAGTTACCTGGTCTGTTTAGCCACTGCTTGTTTGAACAGTGCCAGGTCACCCTCCTCCACCTCGGTCGGTTTCCCTCCCTTCTTCAGGGGCTTTACTTGTTCTTTCCCAGGGCGTTTGTTCCACAGATTCTCTTCCTGCCTGAATTACATCCAGCGCCTTCTTCTTTTGCTCCCAATCCAGTAGCCACTTGTAAGCTTTGCCCACAGCTTCAAAGGCCGTTTGGGTTCTGTCAGCATCGCCTTGGTGTTGTCAGCATGCACCCATAGCGACAGCTGCCGACATCTTTTTTATATCTTCATCTGTCCCTTCAGGATCTATCTGAAGAAACTCAAAGGGATCGAATTGAAGTCGGAGGATCCAGGACGGGTCAGTCCTTCAATCTGATTTTTGGCTGCTAAAACTCTCTTCTCTATTTGTTTGACCTCACTCTAGAAGGTCATAGAAGGTCCGTGCTCCTCCTCCTACACCTGAAGCCCCGCTCTCCCCAGAAGCCTCCATTTCCCCAGCCCGGCCTTGGCCTGATGTGGTTCTTGGTGCACCCACGCTCTGGCCGGTTGTAGATGTTTATAGAAGTAAAACCCTTCACACTTTTCTGGTGGTTTCAAACTGCTGTCCTCGCAGTCAGCAGCCCAACACCTAACCACACTACCAGGGGAGGGAGAAAAGAAGTCAGAGCGGGAATCAGTGAATTCACACAAGAGAATAGAGACTAGGAAACAATCCAGAAGACTACAAGCTGACTCTTGGAAAAGATTAATAAAATGAACAACTCTTTTGCAAAACGGACCAAAAGAAAGAGGACCCAAATGATCCATATCAGCAATGAAACGGGAACTAGCCCGACGGACCCCATCGACATGAGCGATCATAGGGCGCCTCCAAAGCAGCACAGCGTGATAAATGGTGACCATATTCAAGTCGTCGGGGATTCCATCTTGTCTGGATCCACAGTGTTCACGGAGGCAGCGGTGAAAAGCTTATGTGATGCGGTGGGAGTCACATGCTTTTTATGTCAACTTGAATTTTTATGAAAGTGTAAAAGTGGAGACCAACCTGTCAATCAAGTCACAGTCTAATGATGGCTCCTTGAGGGTGCAAGCCTTCTTATAGGAGGGAACTGGGAACCTCACTCTCTCTGCCACATCACCTTCCTGCCTGCAGGGGCTCTGCTGGCTACCGGGGGCAGCCCCTGGTGACTGCCCGACCCAGAGGGCTGTGAGCGCCCAGCCATGTTTCCACAGTCTTGGACCCACCAGCCTGTGGGCTTCCTGCTTCCCTCTTCTGTGCCACCTTCTCTACACTTCTCTACACTTTACCAAAGTGTGAAATCTCACAGCCCAGAAAATGTGTCCCAAAGCCAATGAACTTCTGCTTACCCGGTCTTTGCCCTAACCCCTTTGATCGGACACCTTCAAAATCCAATTCCAGATTAACTCCCTAGCTCCTCCTACTAGCTGATCTTTGTGACTTCTTTTCAAGGGTGCATGAAATAGTCACCAAGTCAGCCTTATTCTGAGTCAAAAATAAATCTCATTAAATTTTTAAAAAAATAATAACTAGTCAAAGTTTGTACTCCGACCATAGAATAATTGAATTACAAAGGCCAAAGTAACTACAAGATCTCTTAAATGTTCAAAAATTAAGGAAAATCATAAAATATTTTCAACTCATGAAAATACAATGTATGAAAACGCTATGGAATGCTGCTAAAGCTGTGCCTACAAAATTTAGATAATTAAATGATTATGGTTAGCAAGAAGAAGGATTCAAATGCATGTTCTAAACTCCCACTTTATAATGATTTTCAAGATCCCCCACCTCTGATGTGCCCGCCCAGAGTTGAGCTTATAAATACAATTATATAATATCAACGGTGCTATTATGTTACATTATCCCACAACAGGGAATTTTGCAGATGTAATTACAGACCCAAATCAGCTAACTTCAAGTTTCTCAAAAGAGAAATTATTCTGAATGGAAGTGACCTACTCAGGTAATTCTTAAGAAGGACCTTGAAGCTGGGAAGAGGCGTTTGCTATCCTACCAGGAGAAAATGGCCCTTTTTGTGGAGAGAACCTTCGTCAAGGAATGGCAGGCAGCCTCTAAGAACTGAGGGGAATCCAAGTTGACAACCAGCATGAAAACAGGAACCTCAATCCTACAGCAGTTGCATTCTGCCAATAGCCAGAGAACTCGGAAGGGGACCTCACACCTCAGAGGAGTTAACAGCCCTGACAGACACCTGGACTTTAAGCTTGTGAGGCTGGACAAAGGAAAACAGCTACTCTGTGGCTGGACCAGCTGACCGACAGAAATCGTGAGATAAAATTATGTTGTTTTCAACTCCTAAATTTGTGGTAACTTGGTATGGCTCAAGAAAAAAAGAATAGACACCGGAAGAAAATAAAGGGAGGAAATGACAACCAAAAACCAACATCGGGGAGAGGAAAGGAAATAATAAAATACTAGCAAAACCAGTGAAACGGAAAGTAGTGAGATAATAGTGGGAGAAAGATGAGGCTTTTTACTCCCGTGCAAACTTGCAGCCTTGGAAACCCACAGGGGCAGTTCTGCTCTGTCTTCTTGTTGTTGTGGATGATGATGATGATGGTGTCAGGTCCTGTGGTGTCAGTTCTGACCCACTGCAAAGCCGCCTCGCATTTTGCCCTATAGGGATCCTGTGAGTCCGATCGACTGAATGGCAGTGAAATTCGTTTGAGTTTGAGAACGTAAGAGAAAAAGAACAACAAAACCAAAAGCTTCATAAAACGGATAAACTTCCACCCCTAGTGAGCACATGCCAAAAAAGAGAAAATGAAATTTACCAACATTAAGAACGAGAGAGCATATTGATACTGACCCTGGGGTTGTTTGTGGTCACTGAGTGACTTCATCTCATGGTGACCTTCTATATGAAAAATTGGAACATGGTCAGGCTGGGGCCAGCTCCATGACCTCGGATATGGTAGGGTCCATGGTGGAGGCTACTGTGTCAATCCAATCCTTTTCACTGACCAAGTGTGATGTCCTTTTCTAGTGATTGGTCTTTCCTGGCCACCCTTGCTTCTAAGGAACATTCGGGTTATATTTCTTCTAAGACTAATTTGTCAACAAGAGAGATGACTGACGATACGGGATGATTAGAGAATACTAAAAATATATCTATGTGCATAAATTCAAACTTAATGGGCTGCCGAGGGGAGCCAGCCCCTGTGTGGCAGTCACTAATCGTGTCAATTTCAAGAGTGGGAGTGTAGGGGTGGAGTCTAGTTGTCAATCTGGAGCAAGCCAATGAGACCTCTGTTTAGGCATGGCTTTCTCCTGAGAATTCTGGGAAATATGAGTGCATTTCTCCCTTGGAGGTGAGAGACTCGGAGCTCAGTGCCTTGGAGATGCTCTACTGACAAGACACAAGGCTGACTCCCTGTGAGACATCCTGAAGGAGAAGCCACAAGGGCTCACCCTGATGGAACTTGACCTCTGAAGCCGGAACAGCCACACAGAGGCCCTTGCCAGTGCTGAGATGCTTCTACCACCATGGATACACAAGACCCTGCACCCACTGGCTGGTGATTGTCCTGGCATGTTATATGTGTCTCGTGAATCTGAAGAAGACTTTATAGACTGGTATCAGATATATGGGCTAATATCAGACTTGCTGACTTGGATGGGATTGGATTAAAATGCTTTCTCAATGTTCCATTTCTCTTGTATATAAACCTCTCCCATATATGCATATGCATGTTTATGAATTTGTTTCTCTAGTCTACCCAGACTAACACACCCTAACATATCATCACAGGCCCAGCAGGCACAATTGTATAGTGATAATAAGTAAAGATTAGGGCTGAGCCCTGGTGGCGTAGTGGTTGTGCACAGGACGGCGGCCCACTGGGATGGAGGTTCAATTCCAGCTCCACAGGAGCAAAGGCTGGGCCCCCCAAAAAATAAATAATAAGTAAATATTATAGCAAAGACATAGAAAATATGAGAGATGGAAGAGATATTAAAATAATGGAGTCAGACACATTTCATGGCAGTGTGCTCACCTCAGCCCTGCTTGGTGGTTCACGTGGAGAGAGAGATTTATTGCTAACCAGGACTCTTTACACCTTTGGGGTATGTGCAGGCCCCCTAATTATAATTAAGGACATAGGTCACAGGAAAGGATTGTGATATAGGTAATACAGTAATGGGAGGGAGATGATTGGGCCAAAGTATAGTTTAAAAAAAAACTATGAACAAGTTCACTGTGGACCTGGGATGAATGGCTGCTAAGCAGGACAGGCAGCAGTGGCAAAAACACCCGGCAATTGGATAAATGTCCTCAGCGGGCTGCATGCAGTTTGAGGACCCCTGAAGGGGTACACACATGTGTTAGTCTGGGTATTCTAGAGGAACAAATTCATAGACACACATATGGATATAAAGGAAAGGTTTATATACAAGAGGAATGGAACATTGAAAAAGCATCCCAAGCCAGTCCAGCCCAAGGTCACAAGTCCGATGTTAGCCCAGATGTCCAGCACCAGTCCATAAAGTTCCCTTCCTACTTACAAAGTCATAGGCCAGTGGGTGCAGAGTCTTGTGTGTCCTGTGGCAGAAGCAGCAGTAAAAGCAACTCAGCGCTGGCAGGGTTCTCTCTGTGGCTCCTCCGGCTTCAGAGGTCTGGTTCCATCAGGGTAAGGCTGTGTGGCTTCTCCTCCGGCTCCTCCAGTTCCTCGGACGCTGCCATCTTGTCTTGTCAGTCGAGCGTCTCCCGACAACTAGGGAGTTGGTCTCTCCTCTCCACGAGGGAACTATCACGAGACTTCCCAGAATTCTCAGAGAAAGCCATGCCCACACAGAGGTCTCATTGGCCATCTCCAGACTGACATGCTAGACTCCACCCCTAGACTTCCAATCTTGAAGTGGACAACAAGTACATGACCGCCACACACACAATAGGAAGAGGAACGATAGGGTGTACATGTGACAAGCTGGGCGGGTCTTAGATTCAGGGAGGCAGCCTAATTTTGATCACCCTAGAACTGGGTAATTTATTTAACCTCAGCCTTCAGGGGAAGCAATTCGCTGTCGTAAAACAGAAGGGGTGAGCCCTTCCCGTTGTATGAGCAAACAATGGTATCTGCTCTTTCTGGGTGGCTGGAGTCTTCCGGGAGATAACGTGACACTCATTTACCATACATTGCAAGCAGTTAGGTTTGGCACATATCTGACGGAGACAACTTGGGAGAAATCTTTTTATAATTCCACAATGGACCAGTTGGTTAAAAGAACACATGATCAAAACACACTCAAGAAGGTATAAACTCAATAGTCCTCTAACGATTAATGAAATAGAATCAGTTCAAGGAAAACTGTGGGCCTCAGTATCACTGAAAAATTTTACCAAACGTTTAAGGAAGAAATAGGACCAATACATTGGTCACAATCTTTGCCAGAGAAAAGGAGAAATGCTTTCAAGTTCTTTTTTTTTTTTTTGGGGGGGTGGGGCGTGCATCACTGCCCTCTGGTGGGAGTGGGAAGCCCAGCCTTACTCCTTGGAAAGCTGCTGCTGGATTTGAACCACCAAGCCAGTGGGCCACAGTCCCACACTCAACCGCTACGCCACCAGAGCTCAGTCCCTCCAAGTTCATTTTATGAGGCCATGACTACCCTTAAGGTGAAACCAGAGGCAATACAAAGCAACTGTCGACCACTGCTATGGATGATGATGACATTGTGTCCCCTTCAAAATATGTGCTGTAAATCACAAACTCTATGCCTGTGGCTATAATTCCATTTGGGAATTGTACAGTTGGCTGCATTATGCTAATGAGACAGATTAGTGTCGGGTGTGTTTTGAGTCCGTCTCGTTGATCTTGTTAGATGCCATGGTGCCTGTTCCAACCCATGGAGACCGTGTGTACGCAACAGAACGAAAGGCTGCCTGGTTCTGTACCATCCTCCCATCTCTCCCCATGCTTGAGCCCAGTGTGGTTGCCATGGTATCGACCCATCTCTCTGTGGGTCTTC
>PVJH01024525.1:0-32901 GCA_004026705.1 Nesogale talazaci
TTTGAACAAAAAGAATATTAGAAGGAAATATAGCAATATATTACTAGTGGATAAATATGGGTATGGTTGTAGAATTCATGGAACTTTTATTTTGTTTTTATAATATTGAATATATTTTAAATTTTTACAAATACTCAGAAATTATTGCTTTTCTTTCGTGAAGAAAATTAATACATGCTTTCCTAAATTTACAACCTGAGGAAGATTTAAAATGAGGCAGAACCATCACAACTTATAACATTCTAAACATAATATCAGTATTCATATATAAATTGTTATATTCCATTCTCAGTGACGTACAACAATGTGTGTTTAAAGAAATATTCTTAGTTGTTCTGAAGATAAATAAAATGACAAAAATTCATATTCCTTTCATTTGATTGTCTCGTCATTTGTTTTTGCTGTGGAAAGGACATGGATTAACCACTCTGCTAAAACTAGAATTTTTAATTAATCAAAAGTAATGAGGTCAGGGATCTACTAAACCTTTTTTAGAGAGGAAAAGAAAAAACTTTATTGATTGTTAAAATTCTTGCAGGCAAATGAAAGGGAGGTAGCAAATCCTCTTTTAATCCCAGGCTCTGGTCTCTAACTCTCCCATAGTTGTCCGAGCTACCTTGCTTTGGCAAGATCACTGTGGAGGCTTCCTGTTGCTTCAGAGGAGTCAGAATCTGGGTCATAGGACCAGAGCCACTCATAATCAAAAACAAGGAAGCTAATGAATGTCCTCAGCAGAGTATTCAAGACACATGTTTCATAATATATACCCTCTTTGAAGACCTCCAAAGTAACCCTGTCTTGTACCTAAACTCAGCCCCTGCCTTTAGCCCACATGTGAAAGTTAGCTCCCACTGGATCCTTGCTTGTATCTGCCTTCTTGGAGGTCGTCCAAGTGGTGTGACATGCCCCACCCCTCCCTTTCTCTGTACCTACCTACCTGGTCAAGTTGAAGAATGACTCTGGCTCCTATTATTTTTTCTGTGCTGATTAAAACTGCCCAATTCATGTGTTTGGTTGTTGTTTACTGCTTGCTGCTGTTGTAAAAGCTTCCTTAGGGGACTAAGAGATCAAGGGCCTCCTTTTTGCCATTTGCAGGTTTGCCCTCAACACCCAGAACAGAGAAGGCATTCACATTTTTGCAGAGGATGACTGCCAGTTCTGGGTTGGACAGCAAAGTCTTTTACTAGAACACTCTGCCCTGGACACACCCCGGACCAATGCTGAGCAAGCAGGCTGCATTTTCAGAGTGTGAATGTTCCCACTTACTGGCTAGGTTCACACTTAATTGTTAGACTTGAGTGATGTGACATTTCCATTCCACCTCATAGATGTTGTGGGCCTAACAAAGCATGTCTCTGTACCCACAGCAATAGGATAAGCACAGGAGTTATGGTGGTATAATGGTTGCATGTTGGGCTGTGATACTCAGCTACTTTTCTTTTCTTTTTTGAAAAGGAAACTTAAAAGAGCCCTGAAGCATAGTAGTAAAGTACTCAGATGCTCGTCAAAAGGACAGTAGTTTGAACTCCGCAGTGTCTACGCAGGAGGAAGATGTGGCACGACGCTTCAGAAAGATTATATCCTTGGAAACTCTGTGCAACAGTTCTACTTTGTCCTGGAGCTGCTGTGAGTGACAATCTACTTTCTGGCTGTAAAAAAAAAAAACCTTTGATTGTTTAATCAAAAATTTTGTAACCCTTAAAGCAATGGTTCTCACCCTGTGGGTTGTGACCCCTTTGGGAGTAGAATGAACCTTCCACAGGGGTCGCCTGATTCATAACAGAAGCAAAATGACAATCATGAAGTAGCAACAAAAATAATTTTATGGTTAGGGGGTGACCACAACATGTAGAACTGTATTAAGGGTCATGGCATTAGGAAAATTGAGAACCTCTGCCTTCAAAGTTTTACTTTTTTTAATTTTGTACTCAAAATGCCTCAAAAACAGTGATGTCCTTAGGAATGAAGTTTATATTCACAATTTAGAATTGCTCCGTGTTTTAACTTGGTGGATTGACACCAGGGCTGCGACAATGGGCTCGGGGACAGGGACAGCTGTGAGGATGGCACAGGACCAGAGCGTGTTTTCTCCTGTCGTACACGGGTCTGCTAAGGTTTGGAGCTGACTCCACGAGGACCCCCAGCAACTAGAGCAATACTTTAATAGCGTGAATAGATTGCCTCCAAAGCTCTTCATATGCACAAAATCACTGCCATCCAGTCAATTCAAATGCATAGCGACCCTGCCCCTGGGAGCTTCTGAAACTATAACTTTTTTTTCTGAGTGGGAGTTTATTTAGTTTTTAAAAAAATTTTAACAATATATGTAAAATAGTTAAAAGGGCATATTCTTAGATTGGCCTGTGCCCATGTTCTGAAATTCACCCAAATACATTGGCTTAAAAGAAGAATACAACAGAATTAATTTATGGTGCTTGTAAACTTTGAAAAACATGAAGTCAAATAAAGTTTAATGCATGCAAGAGTAACTTCAAAACAGACAAGCATAGAAGGTATATTTGTGATTGTATTTATGATTACAAGGCATACAATACTTGCTGGCACAAAATCAATACATACCTGTTAAGTGAATAGAGGAGACACATCTTTTGTGCTTTTTCAAAAATGGAAAATAGATGTTTTATTGGAAGTAAATCTATTACTATGTGAATCATAGGTGTATGATTTGATAAAATAATTAATGATTAGGTATATGTGAGGTAATGAACCTGGCCTCATCCACACAAAAATCATAGAACTTTTATCCTCCAAGTTGAATTCTAATGTAATTTCCCTCAGAATCCGACTCTAATAAACTAAAGCAAAAATCATTAAAATCAAACCCCTCTGTAACAGTAATGGGAGTAGCATATTGCATTGGACATATCTGTGCTTAAAAAATGCATGATAAAAACAACCAAAAAAAGAGATGGTATTTTGAGGACTAAGATGTACCGGACCAAAGATAGGGATTTTTCAATCACCTCATGTTCATGTGAAAGCAGAGTAAGGAATAAAGAAGATTGAAGAAAAGTTGATGTTTTGGAATCATTGTATTGGTGAAGAATATTGTAGCTATATATTATGGGATGTGAGAAAATTGAAGAAATCTACTCTGGAAGAAGTATAGACAAAATACTCTTTAAGAACAAGCATGCTGAGGCTTAATCTCACATATTTTGGACATTTTATCAAGAGGGCTGGTCTCTGAGAAAGATGTCAGAAGGATGTCTGAATTTCCTTCCTCCACTTAAGATTCTCTCTGGTCATACCACCATAGTATAACACAGGCAGCTCTCACAAACACCCCTACCAGACACACAGAGAAAGAGCTAAGAGACCCTATATCTGCTGGCCCAGATGCCAAGGGAAAGTCTCTTCAAAAGTATACAAAACATATCACCCAACATGATCAGATAAGATTCATTCCAAGGATGCAGGGATAGTTTAACATCTGAAAATCCATCAATATTATGCACCACATTGATAAGAAAAATGCTTATAATCACATAATAATATCTATAGATGGATAAAAAGCATTTGACAACATCCAACACCCATTCCTAATTAAAGAATCTCAAGAGGATAGGAATGGAAGAAAAATTCCTCCAGTTAATACAAGCTATCTACAAAAAAGCTACAACCCAGCATCAAAGTCAATGGAGAAAAAGACTAAGACAATCCCACCCACTAAAAACGGGGACCAGGCAAGGATGCTCCTAGTCTCCACTTCTATTCAATATTGTACTGAAGGTCCTAGTTACCAATATAGGACAGCAGAAGGACATTAAAGGTAACCAACTGGGTGACGATGAGGTGAAACTATTACTGTTTTCAGACAACATGATTCTGCACACTGAAAATTCCAAAAGATGCACAACAGGAGTAGTGGGAGCAATATAGGATTATGGAACAGTGTTAGGATACAAGATCAACAAATAGGAGTTTGTTCGTTTGATATATGCATAGGACAAGATCATGGAAGAGGAGATCAAGAAGGCAGTCCCCTTCACAATAGTCAGAAACAAATTCAAATACCTAAGAATATGTTTAACTAAAAACCCAAGACTTTTGGTACAAGGCCAAAGTACTGTAGGAAACCAAAAGCAACCTCCACAAATGAAAAAATATTCCATGCTCATAGACTGGATGCCTCAGCATAGTAAAGATGTCAATCTTACCCAAAGCACTTTATTAGTTTAACATTATCCCAATTCAAATACCAGCAATTCTTTAAAGAATTGGAAAAACTGACAATCAATTTCATATGCAGAGGGACGAAGCCCAGAATTAGCAAAGAACTCCTCAAAGAGAAAGATAAAGTTGGAGGTCTCACTTTCCCCAACTTTAACATCTACTACACAGCCACAGTGGTCAAAACAGTGTGATAGTGGAATAATAACA
The DNA here is from genome assembly GCA_004026705.1 of Nesogale talazaci. Taxonomy (NCBI): domain Eukaryota; kingdom Metazoa; phylum Chordata; class Mammalia; order Afrosoricida; family Tenrecidae; genus Nesogale; species Nesogale talazaci. The sequence continues at coordinate 4,405 of PVJH01024525.1, forward strand.
GATATTCAGACCAATAGAAAGGAATAGAAAACCCAGAAAATAAGCCATACAGACAACTGATCTTTGACAAGGGCCCCCAAAGCATAAAGTGGGAGGCAGAAATCCTATTTAACAAGTGATGCTGGAAACAATGTAAAATGAAGCAAGATGTTTACCTCACCCCATTTACAAGAACAAACTCAAGGTGGATCACAAACCTAGAAGTAAAACCCCAAACTATCAGGACATCAACAAAGGAATCAAGACAAACCCAAGAACCTTGGCCCAGGGATACATAGGCTAATGCAATAGGGAAAGGTACACGCACAGGTGAACCTGAAATAGACAAGTGGGATTTACTAAGCATAAAATACCTGTGTACATCAAAAGATTTCACCAAGAGGGTAACAAGGCAACCCACAGATAGGACCCCGGATGGTATAGTGATTATAGATTTGGCTGCTAACTACAAGGCAACCCACAGACTAGAAGAGAATTTTTAGCAATGACACAATAGAGAAAGAGTTTATTACTAAAATCTACAAGACCCTCATGGCCTGCAAAGAGGAAAACTGCTAACCCCCTGAGAAAGAAGCTTCATTAGGCAGGATACCTGTATGGCTAATATATAATAAAATGAAAAAATGTTCTCCATAATTAGCTATCAGAGAGGAGCAATTGCAACCATGAGATTCTATCTAAAACCCTTGAGATGAGCCCAAATCAGAAAGCAATAAATGTTGGAGAGGGAATGTGGTGAGACAGGAACTCTTCTCCTCTACTGGTGTTCACAAAGATATTTAAAGCCTCTGTGGAAAGCAATCTGGTAATATCTAAAACAAATGGAAATTGATCTACCTTATGACCCAGCTATCCCTCTACTGGGAATATACCCAGAATAGGTAAGAAATGGTATGGAATTGTTTCCATGTTTATTGTGGCACAGTCACAGTAGAAGAGATCTGGAAACAACCTAAATTTCTATCAATAGATGAATGAATTAGTAAACTCTGGCACATACACACAATGGAGTGCCATACATTATTAAAAAGTTCTAACGATCATATGAAACATGTTGTTTAATGGAAGAGTTGGAGAAAATTATGCTAAGTGAAGTCAGCTAATCACAAAAGGCCAAGTTTAACATGAGTTCCCTAAAGTAAGTATAACCAGCATAGTAGATATGGAAGAAAAGCCACTTATTTCACAATATACTGATTGAGGTTGGGAGAGGTCAGACCAAACCCAAGGTGGTACATGTTAATCCAACATAAATAAGGAGAAATGGGGGAAGGAAGATGGAAAGGAGTGGGTGGTGAGAGTGAGAAGTTGGCATGGGGGGAGCAGGGAACTAACCCACTCAGGGGGAGAAGATTGGTTATGTTTCCACAGAATCAAGAGTTTGCATATAGATCCCACCATCGGGCACCAACCCACGAGGGTGGCGTAATCAAGAGGAAGAATGCATGAAAAGATTGGGCTACAGTCCCGGTCCCAACCAGAGCCAAGCTGATAGAAGTATATGTGACAGAGAACAACACTAAACCAAAGCTTTGAGAGGGGCTGGCATATCACACCTACAAGAAAGCAAACCAAGAAGGAAAAAAAAGAAAGGAGTCGTTTATCTACATTCCACATCAGCACATCAAGCATGGAGGATGATGTCCCTGCACGAAACTGTGAAAGCACAAGGACGATTGTAGACCTGACAACAGCTCATGGCATGTTGTCCTCTTAGTGAAGCATATTGTGAGAGAGGACAACACAGAGGACATATAGTAGGGAGAAAGTGTGGTATGAACCCCCCACACCCACAGCAGAACACACCAAGAAGGGAACATAGCAGACCAATAATGGGAGCAAAGCCAAGCCACAAAGTCCAAAGGAGACCACACAATAGACATCAGGCTAGAAAGAGCAGTTCTGGAATTCCCCTAAGACCAGTAGGGAGATAGTCATAAAGGTCAGTGGACAGATCTGGAATTATGCTTTTTTTCCCCTTTTTTTTTCTCAATCATTTGCTTTCTATTTGTTTGCTCTACGCCGTTGTTGATATGCCTACTTACACGAGACAGTCATGGGAAGTAATCTCAAGAAGAAGGGGGCAAAAGGGTGGAGGGAAAACAGCACCATAGACAAGGGAACAACTAGGGAATAAAAATAAATAATGAGAAGGATATAGAGATCCTGGGGGTGCTGGCACAATGGCAATCTAGCAGAGAGGAAGTACTACAAAGCCATAGGATGAGCACGATGGTGGAGCAGAAGGAAGGTAAAAGGAAACAGAGGAATGATCTAGGAAGTGACAGCTATGACTAGAGGTACAAGCATAGGTGTATCCATATGTAAATAATTGTTCTATGAAAATAGAGGTATTGGCCTATGTACATATATTTATATGGTAGTACACTAAAGTAGTGGGCAGACTTCAGGCCTCTGTTCATACCCTCCTTCAAAACAAGAACACTTTGATTTAAACAATTGACCATCTGAGATGCTCCCCATCCCAGCACAATTGCTGAAGACACAATGGGTGCATAAGCATATGTGGTGAAAAAGATGGATGGTGCCCAGGTATCAAAAGATAGAGCATCTGGGGTCTTAAATGTTTGAAGTGAATCAAGCAGCTATCCAGCAGAGAAACAACAAGTCCACATGGAAGAAGCACATCAGCCTCTGTAAATGAGGTGTGAACAGGACCAGGTACAGGCATTAGAAGACCCTTAACAAGCAAACAAGCAAGCAAAATCATATGTTTGAGATCAAGGGGAGTCAGGGCATAGACCCAAAACGCATCTGTAGACAATGGCACATCCACCACAGAGGTGTCACAGGGAAGGGATGATTCATTCAGAGCAATGTAAAGCCCCAATGAAACACACACTATTCCTCTGGTTCCTTGGGCTTCCTCACCCCCCGTACCATGACGCTAGTGATGTCTCTCACTTCAGATGAGACCAGCATATATACACAGGTGTAGATAAGTGTTAAGAAAAAGCCCATGACACATGCAACCCAGAAGCAAGAATGGGAACAGAGATACCAGATGGGTTGGGAGAGGGTGGGGAAGGAGGGGAAGAAGGAGAAACTAATCATAATGACCACATGTGACCACACACTCCCCTCCGGGGGAAGAACAATGAAAATCACAAGGGAAGGGAGACAGTGGTTGGTGTGAGATATGAAAATAATAATTTATAATCTAACAAGGGGTGGGGAAGGAGGAGGGGAGAAAGAGAAGGGCTGATATCAAGGCCTAATAGAAAATAATTGTCTAGAAAAGAATGATGGAAACACTGGTATAAATATGCCTAATACAATTGATGTATGGATTGCAATAAGAATTGTAAGAGCCCTCAATAAAATGATCCCCCTCCAAAAAAATGCATCAATAAGTGGCAATTGAAATGAAAAATCTAGAAAAATGGAGAGTTGAAAAGTATGGGAAGGAAGCTGAAGATCCTATGATAAAATTTTTTAACACTAATGAATTCTTCATAGAAAAGACCTTTTTTTTTCAACAACACAAAAAGCAACAATACACTTGAGCTTCTATGGATAGAATACACAGAAATCAAATTGACTACATCTGTGGGGAAAGACAGTAGAGAGCTCAATATCAGCAGCTAAAACAAGAGCAGAGATGACTGTGAACAGACCATCAATTACTCATATGTAACTTCAGATTGAGTTTGAAGACAAATACAAGCCCATGCGAGCCAAAAGACAACTTTTACATATTTCAGCTGACTTTTGAGAGCATTTCAAGAACAGATATGAAGCATTACATGTTAATAACAAAAAACTTCCTGGGCTATAGTCTCACATTAAAAACATGAAGAAAACAAAAGATCATTAAAAAGACAGGAAGGAAAAAGATATCAAGGTGGATGTCAGAAGATACTCTGAATCATAATCACAGAGTAGCTAAGGCAAATGGAAGAAATGGTGAAATAGAAGATTTGAGAAATTTATTTCAAAGAGAGCTTGAAAAGACAAAGTAAAATATCATAATGAAATGTGCAAAGACTTAGAGTTGGAAAACCAAAAAGGAAGAATATGCTCAGTATCTTAAACTGAAATAGTTCATGAAATTTTTCAAAACTTGAATTGCAATATTGAAAGAAAGATTCTATGGGCAAACAATTGAATTGTGCAGGAAGCATCAAAAGAGGATGGAAATAGTACATAGACTCATTGTACTTAACAGAACTAGTGGGTATCCCGCCATTACAAGAGGTAACATGAACAAGACCAAATAGTACTAAAGGAAATCCAAGCGGAACTGAAACCATTAACCAACAGCAAAGCTCCAGAAATTGATGTGATACCAATCAAAATATTTCAATAAGTTGATGAGTCACAGGAAACACTCAGCTATTTACATCAAGAAATTTGGAAGATAGTTACTTGTCCAATTAACTGAAAGAGATCCATATTTTTACGCATTCCAAAAAAGGTGACTTATAAGAATGCTCAAATTACTAAACAATATCACTTATATCATATGCTAGTAAAATTTTGCTTAAGATCATGCAACAAAGGTTGAAGTAGTATATTGACAGGATTCAGAAGAGGGCTTGGAACAAGATATGTTGTTGCTAGTTTCAAGAAGATATTGGCTAAAGTAGAGAATATCAGAAAGGTGTTTACTAGCGTTTCACTGACTATGCCAAGTCATTCATGGATAAACTTGAGAAGAATGGAAATTCCAGAACACTTCATAGTGCTCCTGAGGAGCCTGTGCATGGATCAAGAGGCAACAGTAAGAACAAAATGAGGGAAGCTTTTTAATCAGGAAAGATGTGTGTCAGAGTTGTGGCCTCTATACTTATTCAATCTGCATGCTAAGAAAATAATCAGAGAATCTGGATTATATGAAGAAGAATGCAGCATCAGAATTGGAGGAAGGTTTATTAAATCCTGTGCCATCCAGATGACACAACTTTGTTGAAGTGAAGAGGACTTGGATGACTTGCTGATAAAGAACAAAAAATTCAGTCTTCAGTGTGGATTACGACTCAGTATAAAGAATATGAAATTCTCACAACTTGACCAATATGCTGCCTCCTGATAAATGGAGGAAAATTTTAAGTTGTCAAGGATTTCCTCTTGGTCCCTGAGATCACTGCATATTGAACCTCCTAGAGCTAGGAGACAACCAGAGAAATGCCAGAGGAGCAGCAGCAGCCAGAGCATAAAACAAAGCAATGAACTTCTTAGCCCACAGAGCAAAACAAGGTGAAAGCTTTGGGGCAGCAGGCTGACTTGTGGAGTGGAGTACCTCTTGGCACTTTCTTGGGGGTGCTCAGTTTTCTGATCTACAAAGATGAAGCTTTGAGCTAAAGCTTAGAGGAAACTGGCATACCATTTGGGCATTTATTGGTTGTCCTCAATGAGTTTTGTAACATTTCTCAAGCAGAGTGGAAGCTAGGCCAAAAAACAAAGTGCCAGATTGAAGCCTGCCTAGATCCACAGCAAAGAAACTATCTTGACTTAAATATATCTTGAACATTTCTCACCTGAATTGTAACCTGTCAACTCTTCCAATAAACCTTGTAATAATGAGAGTTCTACATGCAATGGCAATGAATTATCAAACCTGTGGGAAAGTTAATTAGTATCAAAATTGATAGAGTTGTAGGGTAAAGGCAATTGACTTAGAAGTCAGAGGAAGTTACACTGCTTCCACATTTTGACTAGATCTTTTAAATCAATAGATTATTCCAATTCACAATCAGCATTTTTATGAAAATCAACTCAGAAGTCTTCATCTGAGAAGATGCTAGAGATAAATTTTGTTAAATACCTTCTTTCCCACATCCAAATCATCTTGAAGTCTCACTCATCCTTCTTTCATTCTTCTGGAATCAGACACTTGCCAAGGTTCTCTATCATAGTTATATAAACTATTGTCAGGATTAAGAGCGAAAGGGTAGGCTGAGCCCTGGTGGCCTAGTGGTTGTGTGCGGGACTGCGGTTCACAGGGTTTAGAGTTCAAATCCAGCAGCAGCTCTTCAGGAGCAAGGCTGGGCTTCCTACTCCCACCAGGGCAGTGGTGCCACAGATAAAAAAAAAGAGTGAAAGGGTGGTATTTATTCTGTCAACCAGGTCACAGCTTGATAACTTCAATTTGGGACACTACAGAGTTAAACAGCTCTTTTGAGGTAGGACACATTCTCACTCCCTGTGAAGACACATGGAGAGAGGTTGAAAGAGCCAGACTTGTGAAGTCAGAGGAGTTAAACGGAGATGCCTGCCAGTGCTGAGATGCTTACACCACCACTGGAACCACAAAACCTTCCACCCACTGACCTGTGGTCCTGCATTTAGCATCATTGCATGTGTTTCATGAGTCTGAGGAAGAATTTATAGATTGGTATCAGACATATGGACTAATATCAACTTATGAACTTGATATGGACTGAGCTGGGGTGTTTACTCATATTCATTTCCCTTGTATAGAAAGCTCTTCCTTATACACATATGAGTGTCCATGAATTTGTTTCTCTAGTCTAGCAGGACTAACACACTCTCCCTTCCACTTATGCTCCAGGCTTAATGATTCTGTGTGGACTTTCTGGTAACCAACTGTCCTGAAAACTTTCAAAGTTTGCTGCTTCCTTGCTTTTTTCACTTCAGTTCAAAACATATTCTTTACTGAGGATGTCTTCATTAAAGTCCTTTTAACTGTTTCTTTTGCTCAGCTTTACTCTTTGTTTTGCTAAACTTACTCTGCTTCTTTATTTTCTGTTTTTCCGTCAAGCATGTGGGTTTCTTTCCGTACCTGTTCACTGATACCGGTCTTCAAGGATCACTAGTGACCAACTCTAATGACCCTCGTCTGAATGTCCTCATCACTGATTAAAACTACCAACCTCCAATGACTTTGAAAATTACTTGCTCTTGTTCCTTCCTATTCTTGCTGAACATTCTTTCTAAGTATATTTTGTGGGTTATTTTCTGACACCCACTTTTTAAATATTACTGCTTCTCATAATTCCATGCTCATTCCTCTTCTGTCAACATAGCTAATTTTATGAGAGGCCTTAGCTTTTTCATTTACATAAGAAATCAAAAAAATAATGCCTTTACTTCTAAACGGTCATTCCTACAAGTATTTTTTTTTTATCAAACTTGAATTTGAATTGCACTGGTTTCTGTCCCCAGACCTTTTGTGCTTTCCTGCCAGGTGTTTCCTTTTTCACGTTTTTACATCAGCAAGACTGAATTTGTTAGCAATCCCTCCGTTTCTGTACAATTTGGTAGATCTGCCATTATTACGGTTTGATCCAACACTGTTCATGGGATGGCACAAGAGCTGGGCAGCGTCGAGAATGGATGTCCAACTGACATCTCAAATTCCTTCTATATGAAATGGAACTAATATTTTCTTTTAAACCCAGCTAGTTCAAGTTTCAAACAGTGATGTCATCATCTAAGTCCTCCAAATGAGTAACCATATTATTGTCCTCTACTCTTTTATAAAATTAGTCTCTAAGCACTAAGTCAAATTCTACATTAAATATATGCCCAATCTTCTCTTTCCACTTATCTTATCCCTCGGTCAGCTATCACTTTTTATAATTAAGAGTTTATCTTAATTATTACATGAATTTCTATTGAGCTCACTGAGTTCCATTTCCCCTCTTCACTGAACATACCATTATCCTTCTACTATAGATCTGACATAATAACTACCTTAATAATAATCCCTTCATATTTTCTATTACCCTCATGCTAAGGCATATACAATCAACATGACAGGCAATGACTTCACATTACCCCACCCAAGCTATTCCGCTCCAGTCTCTCTCATGCTCTGTTTTCTAACCAAAGCATGCTGTTCTCTGTCCCCAGATCCTTGAGATAATTTTTCTGTTTTTCTACTTCATGTTTCCTCTTTAAATTTTTCGATTATTAAGACTGAAATAACTGTCAGCAACTCTGTTTTTTCATACAGTCTGACATATCTGCAAATATGTCAAATTTTGATCAAGGGATGGCACCAAATTGGGAGATATTTTGTTTCTTTGTGCAGAGGTTGAGTAAAAAATTGATCATGGGATGGCAACAGATTGGGCAATATTTTGCTCCTTTGTGCAGGGGTTAGTTATAAATCAGACTAGCTCAACAGTAGCTAACAATAACACCACAATTACCGAAGGAATAACTTGAACGACTCTCTTCATGTCTTCATCTCTTCTGACATAAGAATGACATCTTATTCCTTCTTGTATTTTTAGTTTAAAACACCAGCAGCAGCTCCTTGGGAGAAAGACTGGATTTCCTACTCCCTTACACAGAGTCTCCGAAATTCACAGAGGGGTCGCTGTGAGTCAGTATTGACTCCATGACAGTGAGTTTGGCTGGTAATAGAGAACATCATGCTGCATATTCTGGCATATACATTGAACAGGTGGCTGAATCACTAGCTAAATATGCATGTATATGTTTCTTGCTTTGGCCCAATTTTTCCAAATTTTACCAGCAAAGGAAAGGGGAGTTAGATCTAGAAGAACAGCCCAGGTGTCACTAAGCTGTCTTCAATGCATGGTGGCCCATGAACTGAGCTCCCTATGATTTTTAAGAACTTATTTCCCTGAGTACATCAAGAAACCTTCTTCCAAGGAACTTCTGGGTGAACTGAACCTTCCAACTTTTGTTTTTTTAGCACCTGAGCATATTAACCATTTGTATCACTCTGGGATTTACTTTAATAAAGATTCTGTCTGCTACATTTTTGATAACTTAAATAATAGTCAAAGAAAAATTTAGAATCAATACCTCGAGTTACTTCAAAAGTAGTTATTGACTGACTGTCAGGCTATCTGGATGAGTTGTTCAATTTAATACCCACGTCTTTCATTTTCTCCTTCAAACAGAGGAGAAATTAGGTGCAATTATCTGAAAAGGGAAATTTTCTAGATTTATTACTCCTTAATAACTCTTACTCATTTAAATCATTCATATTGTGTGACTCACCCTCTGAACCAGGAGCATCTTGGGAGTTCACGTGAAGAAACCATGCTTGCTGAAAGCCCTGAGGAAAGCATCATTCAAAGGGTAAATCGGCTTCAAGACACGATGTGCCTATTATTAGGAACTTAAAATTTATATCAAAACAAATTCACAGATAAGAATAGCTGTGTCTGTCATTTTTCTACTAACATAAATTACCTCTCCCTCTTTGTCAAAATATATATTTTTTGTCTTTCTGGCACAAAAAGAATATTACATAAAACCTAACTCTTTTTTCTGTTTTCAGATTTATCAATTTATGTTAGAGTGATTTTTTAATCATTTTACTGGGGGCTCATACACTGTTTCTCACAATACATAAATATATATATATATTGTGCCAAGCTTCTTCACATGCCTGCAGCTGTCATTGTTCTCTGAACCTCCACCTTTCCATCTAAACCCCTGACATCAGCCTCTGTGATTTTCTTTTTGTTGGAAACAACACATGGAACATGGCATTTTATTTTTCAATACCTTTGACATATACCATTGAGTAATCCTAATTAAATGCATTTACTAGTAGAACTTCATCTTTGATTCCATTAAGTTATTGATAATTTGGGGGAAAATATGGGACATATGGTTTAGCATGGTTTGATAAAGTTCACAAAGACCATGTGGAAATTTCTGAGTGGCATAAATGGTTATGCACTCTACTATAAGCCCAAAGTTCGGCAGTTCAAGTCCACTCAGAAGTGTCTAGGAAAGAAAGCCTGGTAATTTATTTCCAGAAGGTGACATCCAGAAAAACCTTGGAGAGTAGTTCTACACTGAATATGCAGGGTTATCATAAGTCATAATTAATTCAGGGACATCATAAAACCAGAAGATCATGTGAATAGGTTGCACTTACAGCCAATCTTGTTCTAATGGAAGGTCTCTCTACCTAAGACTATCAATGCTTTCAAGTTCATAAAATATTAGAACTTTCACTTTGTGTACAAAAGATTGTATGTTTGCCAAGTTTCTTGTTTTTAATGATTTTTATAATAAGTTACATGATTCTGTGAAATTCCAAAAGTATATCCTCAGAAATTTTCTACCAAGAAATTTTGTATATCCTTAAATTCAGTCTTTAAATATTATGCACCCATGACCACTTAGCATCATCAAGTAGATTCCTCTTCATAGTAACCCTTGCATGCCTGCTTCCTGGTGATTCTAGAACTGTAAATCTCTATTGGAGCAGACAAATTTAACTTTCTCTTAAAGGTTTGAACACCTGATCTTGCACTTAGCAATCCAGTGCTTAGCCCAATGCACTACTAAGACACCAAGATACTAGGATGAAATAATTTATTGGTGGGAAAAATTCACTCACAAACTTTTTAAAATATTCATTGCCATTAAAGAAGAAACTAAAATATCAAAGCATCATAAAAGCTTCAATGAGATTCTTGTAAATCATCATCAAGTCAACTTTCACTCATAGCTACCACACACACAATACAGAACACATACAGAACAATTGATATGATCAAGTCCATCGGAGTTGCTGTATATTTGATTGTCTTCCCACCTAGATGATTTATCTTACAACACGCTATCAGACTATTTTCTGTTATGATCTATAGGGGTCTCTGAGAGGTAACTTTCAGAAGCAGATTTCTAGGCTTCTCTTTCTTTTCAGTTGTTGAGTGGGTCTTCCTCTCTGTGCCGGCGTGAGAACTCAGATGAAAGCTGTCCACCATGGGTGGTCCTGCAGGTATTTGAAATACTGGGCCATAGGTTCCCCATCATAGTATCTCATAAGACAGCACAGTACGGCAAGCTGACAAACAGGTGATGCACAAAGCAAGTGCCTATGAATTTTGGTTTGTTACTTTTTAGAAAAGGAGATTGTGGATGAAAATGATTTAACATCTGTGGGCATGTTTCCCTCCTCCAAATTCTCCATCTCTCACCAAGACATTCCACATTCTGCATTCAAAGGGCAGACATTTCTAATTCTATATTGAGTGCCTTATATATTTCAATGTTTTATAGTGACAAATAAGAAAAACATCTAGAATGAGACCACTCTTTCATATAGTGCATACCAGCAAAGCTAGTTCTGATATCATTGCAACATTCAATCATTTTATTTGTCTAATATTCCCTTTCTTTTTTTGTCTTTTTGAGATGAACTTTTTTGTCATTAAAAACTTCACGTCCATTTCAATGATACATTTTGTCCTCATTTTTTTCTTTTTAAACACATTCAGATGACTATTTAGGTTTGAGTATTAAAAAAAATCTGGGGCTGAGCCCTGGTGGCTTAAGTATTGAGTGTGGGACTGCCGCTCCCCACGACTTGGTGGTTCAAATCCAATGGCGGCTCTCAGGAGCAGCACTGGGTAGCGCCTACAACCACCAGAGGCAGTGATGCACCCCCCAAAAAAAATCTGAAGGGATTTTTAAAAAAAGAATCATAATATCTATATAATAGAGTCTGCCTCGAGAAACCAAATCAACAATAATATGCTATTAAATCTTCCTGTCCCCATACCCCCATCCCTCCCCTCTTCGCATTCCCACTCCTGTCTCTGACCTTCTCTTAGCCATCAAAGTTTTGTCTATTGATATAGAAATCATCTTTCTTCTTTGTTTTTCCTAACAGCAATGGTAATATTAAATCTCTGTCATTGTAAAATTGAAGAAATTTCCTAAGTATAATGTTCTCTAGTTTTTTCCACATCTTACAGTGTTTAAAAGAGATAGTAGTTTTATTATTGATGCATTATAATTTATTGTATGAATATACCAGAACCTGTTTATACCAGAACCTCTGTAGTTTGAGTTTTTGGTTGTTTCCATGTTTTTGCTATTGTGGAAATCATTTCTATAAACAGTAAGTGTACATATGTCTATTCATGTTGTATTCTTGACTTCTTTAGTGTATGAATATGAGGTTCGCTTTCAGACAAGTTTTTAGAGAAATTAACATTTTTAAAAAGAGTAAGAATGGAATGAAGAACCTCTGATGGTGACTTATGGGATATGCATTAAGCTGCCAACCACAAGGTCAGCTGTTTGAACCCAATATCTGCTCTGATGGAGAAAGACAAAGTCATTGATTCCTGTAACTATTGCCTTTAAACATAGACTAGCTAAAGCAAATTGAATAAATGATGAAGTCAAAGAACTTAATAAAAAGTTTCAAAGGGCAGTTTAAGAAGACAAAGTCAAATATTACAATAAAATAGGCGAAGACCTAGAATTAAAAAACCAAAAGGAAAAGCACACCCAGCATATCTTAAATGGAGAGAAATGAAGAAAAATTAAAGTTTCAAGTTACAATATTGAAAGCTTCCACTGGAAAATTACTAAATGATTCAGGAAATATCAAAAGAAGATGAAAAGAATACACAGAATCACTGAACCAAAAAGAACAATCAACAATCCACCAGTGCAGGAGGTAGTATATGAGCAACAACAAATGCTCCTGAAGGAAGAAGCTCAAACTGCCCTGAAAGCATTAGCCAAAATCAATGCCCCCCAAAATTAATGGAATACCAATTGCATGTTTCAAAAGCCTGACAAAACACAGGAAGCACTCATCAGTTTATGTCCAGAAATTCTGAAAGCTTCTATTTGTCCAACTGTCTGAAAGAGATCCATATCCATACCCATTCCAAAAAGATAACCCAAAAGAATTCTCAAATTATTGAACTATATAATTGATGTCATATGCAAGTAAAATTTTGCTTTAGATCATCCAACAAAGGCTGAAGCAGTACATTGACAGAGAGTTGTCAGAGGTTCAGACCAGAGTCAGAAGAGCACATGGAGCCATGGATGTCATGGCTGACATTAGATATATCTTGGCTGAAATCAGAGACCAGAAAGGTGTTTACTTGTGCTTCATTGACTAAGCCAAGGCATTCAACTGTATGGATCATAACAAACTATGAGAATGGAAATTCCCAAACACTTCATTGTGCTATTTGGAACCTGCACACGGGTCAAGAGTCAATAACAACAAAACAAGGGAGCACTGCATGGCTGACAATCAGGAAAGGTTTGCCACAGGGATATAATCTCTTACCATATTTATTCAATTGGTATGCTGAAAAAATAATCATAGCATCTGTATTATATGACGAAGAATGTATCCTTTCTTTCAATCAAAGATTGATTTAATCAAAACAAGCAGTATATAGAAGGCATTTCTTTCTTTCTTAATTTGTTAGTATTTTTTATATTATTTTTAATGGTTAGAAAATTGAGTCACCATATCAATATCTTGCTAATATTCCTTGATTGCATAGGTATCCAGATGATGATTATGTTTATATAAATATTTATTCAGACTATATCCATATAAGTCTTGAATTTTTAAAAAATTACTGTCAATTTATAAAATCAATCAATTAATCAAACAGTTTCATTTTTAAAAGGGTTAATCAATAAATACTAATATGATCCCATTTGTCTAAGCAATGTACTTTTTTGGGGGGGCATCACTGCCCTCAGGTGGTGGGAGTAGGAGGCCCAGCCTTTGCTCCGTGGAGCTGGAATTGAACCTCCATCCCAGTGGGCCGCAGTCCCGTGCACAACCACTACGCCACCGGGGCTCAGCCCTAAGCGATGTATTTTTAATTAGCTAGAAAGGGAACGAGTAGAAGAAAAGCAGGCAAGCATTTCTTTGTTCTGCAAGTCGACAGATAACTGACTTATTATTTCCTTCTTTTTCAGCCCCTAATTTACTTGTTTCATCAGATCAACTGGTTGTTTTGGCACCAGAAAGCTACAATATATAGTGGAGTTGTTTGCCCAATAAATTAACTGCAATTTTATAGAAGAATTTTTCACATGTAAATTTGCTCTATGAAGCTCATTGAACCAAATGGAAAACCAGGAGCAGTTTTTCTAAAATTTGGAAATCAACTCTTAAAATTTATCTCCTCTAGCCATCTGGTAACAGTGGTAATTGATCTAGTAGAAAAAAAAGTCTCATATTTTCTCTGGCTTACAAAAGGGAAAATTTTGGTTTTTAATATAATCCACTAATTTTGCATTCAAAGGAATCAGTAAAGGGGCATTAATATTAAAATATCTACACTGATCTTGTATTCAAAGGAATCAGCAAATGGGTATTATTATTAGACTATTAATATTAGAATATCGGTAAAGATGTGATACCTTTTGTGTGTGAATATACATATGTACATTAATTTTGTTCTTTGAGAATAGTTTCTTTTTCATGTGTCTCCACTGATAATCTTTCGTAACCACATTTTTTGAAACTTGTTTTGAGCAAAGAAAACTCTCTTTCCAATCCTTCATTACTTTGATTTATCTTTTTAGTGTAACTGATCCACGACCACCCCCTTCTTAGATTTTAATTATATGATGTCATCTTCTACTGGAATCTCTTTAGCCTATTAAAGTCAAAGGAATATATATATATATATATGTAAAACCATTAAGCCTTGCTTTAATTTTTTTTTGAAAAAAAAAAACACATAGTATCAGCACGATTTCTTACATGGTTTGAAGATCAGGCTATTTTTAAGTAATTGGATACTATTCTTCACAAATTCCCCAGAAGGAAATTTGCTCTTCTGCCTGTTTCAAGAATTACTCTGCAAAGATAACTTTTGTACTTCCTGAAACAGAAAGACTGTGAGTAATTATATTGACAAAAGAGAAAGCACTTTTGCAGACTGAGTAGAAGAGTAGTTGTTCAAATGTAAGATTTTTTAAAATTATAAATTTTCAAGAGCATACGTTTATTCTTTTCTCTCTGATTTGAATACTCTGTATTTCAAATTATAGTAAAGATCAAAAAATAAATTCTCTGAATCCAAACAAAGTCATAAGGGCTTGTCACAGAAACAATCTTCCAAGAGGACCATTTTACCTCCTTTCCCACTATTTTTACCACTATTTCCTCTCCTTTCTCTAAATATCTCAAAGAGAAATATTTTAAAAAAAAGATGCTAGGAACAAAGACATAATATTGATTCCCGGTGGCATCTGTCAATCATCAGTACCTTATCCTATGTAACATGACTATTCTTGCTGAGATAACTGAATCTGTAACCAGCAAAAAATAAAGCTGGTTTTTCCAGCTGTCTTATATTCTTTGGAGACATAAACCAAACAATTTAGCAATTAGATGGCCCAAGGAATTTTAATGCATTTTGTTCTACTAAAATAGATAAGTAAATAACTTGAAAACAGATGGCCACCGAGAAGGCAAAACTAATCATTTTATTGCCATGATGTTGTCCTGGCAGAGTCACCTCCCCGGCTCATCCCTTATTCTAGACTCTAGACTGTCTATATTATGCACACCACATGGAACCACCTTTACAGCATTGCAACGAGGTCACACTGATGTGTTTTCCGGTCCCAAACTGTTCCTGCTTCTACTGAGAAACCTCTCCTAATCTAGCTGCTGTTAACTACCACCGAGTCAGCTCAGACTCATTGCAACTTCATGTTCAGAATAAAAGTCATCTGGTCTTGTGTTATCTTCATCATCTTTGGTATACTCAAAACCACTGTATTTACAGAAAGGCCCCAAGTGGTTTAGTGGTTGGTTACATGTTGGACTGCGATCTGAATAGTCAGCAGTTTGAAACCACAGCAATCCTCAGGAGAAAGACGGGGTTTTCTACTCCTCTCTACAATTACAGTCTATCAAACCCCAGGCTCTCATATGAGTCATGAGCAAGTGAGTGAGTGAGTGAGTGAGTGAGTGAGTGAGTTTCCTTCTAATCTGGAAACTCTTCTTCCAGGCTCTATTGAGCATGTTCCTTTGTGATCCATAGACTGTCATCAGCTAATTTTTAGAAGTAGATCTCCTGGCATTTCTTTCTAGTCTACCTTAGTCTGGAAGCTCTGCTGAAAATTAGCCACCACATATATTCCAGTGGGTATTTACAATACAAGTTAGTGACCTAACTTCCAGCTTCATAGCAATTCTCAAGTCACCACAGTCACAAATAAACTGACAGACAGGTGATGGACACAAAGAGAAAATTACAACTCTGACTTCAAAGATTTGTTATGATGATTAAATAGGATAATATGAGGGGACTTTAAAGGGGTCATAAAAAAGTTGCATTATTTTTCCATTTGATATTTCCATGAACTTTTATATGTCCTCTTGTGTCAGTCTGGGTAAACTAGGGAAACAAATCCTCAGAAACTCATATGTATAAGAGAGATTTATATAAAAGATAAGTGTACATTAAGAAAGCAGCCCAACCCAGTGCTGCCCAAGCCCATAAGTCCAACTTTAGACCATGTACGACACCAATCTACAAAGTTCTCCTCGATCTCACAAACCACACTCAATGAGGTCGCCTGCAGGAGGAAAGCCGAATCAGTGAACATGTCAGCATCTCAGCACTGGCAGGGTCTCCACACGACTGCTCCAGCACCCAGGGCTGCATCAGGGTAAGTCCATGTGGCTTCTCAGTAATGTCTCACAGGAAGTGAGCCTTGCCAGCTGAAACAGGGGAGTGGCCAAGGCGGCTGCACCCTGGACCAACCAACAAAAAGCAAGAGATCTGAGAACTAGAAAGGTGAGGCTCATTGGGTCATTTATCTTGCTGCCCTTCATTTAATCCTACCTGTATTTATCAGCCAAACTGGCACAATAAACTTAACTATCTCACCCCTCATATGTCAAAGGTGTTTCTTGAAAGTAAATTGCTCTCTCACTCTCTTTTGGATACAAATCTAATAGACCTTTTAAAATCTTTCCTTGATTTGCATAGAGCAGGTTGAAAAAAATCTTCAGATATCAATCCTTAAGCCATTCAAAGACATAGACTCTTGTCACATTACTTGATCTGTTTTCCATTGCAGCAAAAAACACACCCCCACTGTTGAAAACATGGTGAAATAATTTATACAAAGAGAAGCTGGCTCACTTATAATGTTTTCTTCAAGAAAACAGCTACATAAAATAGCTAAAACTTATAAGTGTTTACTTTCTGTCATGCATACATAGTAGTCATTTAATCTTTACAATTTTTTGAGGAGATACTATCAGTATCATTATTACCATTTATAGATGGGAGAACTGAAATATAGTACCTCATACAGAATTTAGATCACCTAATATTAATAGGAAAGATGATTCATAGAAAAGGGATATATTTCCATTTTTAAGTAATTTTTCAAAGAGCATAAGTAAAATAAATAATAACAATGCTAAACACTAAGAAAATTAAGCACCAGAGTCAATGCTTTTAACTGCTATGTAATGCCTTACCATAGATGGAATTTTATAATTGACCCTTCTGAATTTTAATGCCTAAGTTTTCATTCACAAGCTGTGTGAACCAATTGTTTCCTAAATATCTGTGAAAGAGCAAGGGAAGTTTTTCTATGCAAAGACAAAGCAGAGCAGGTTGTTAGCTCTAGTCTTTGGCTAACCACCATCATTGAGCAGCAGGACAAAAAGGCATGAACAACATACTTAAAGAATTAAAATATTTTTATTAATGAATAACAAGAATCATCCAGAGTGTGTTTACTTACCTCTTTCACTCACAACACAGTGTGCCAATACTGCAAATCTGACACTTCTAAACATGGCACATGTCCAAAATTCTGCTACCATGCAAATAATGAGTGTGGTAACGTGATCTGGTATAAGGAATCTCTTCTTGACTCTGATTGGTTTTAATGGCAATTCATGCTCCTCTAGGTGAACTACTTTTCTAAGCTGTGTTAGATTATCTAGGTTCTATATAGTGATTGTGGTACATCCCTCTGGAACTCAAATAAATTTGCATACTAGATGCAATGATGAACCTCGGGGGAGCATTTGGTGGAGCCCACACCAAAGAGTAGTCCATATCTATAGAGAGTTACCATTGATTCACAAATGGAAGACTTGACGAAGCAAAAGGGCAAAACAAAATTTCACACAGCAGTTAGAGTACACTGATGAAATGTGCAAATATGTGGAGTTAGAAAGCCAAAAAGAAAGAACAGGTTCTGTACATATCAAACTGAAAGAAGAGAGGAATCTAAGTGTCGAGTTACAGTATTGAAGAATACCATGGACAAAATGTTGAGTGATGCAGGAGGCATCAAAGAGAATCAAGGGATCACACTGGTTCACTGCATCAAGAAAACTGGTTGCTATCCAACCATTTCAAGAGATAGCATCTACTCAAGAACCAATGATATGAAAGAAAGCTGTTCAAGCTACACTGAAGATGCTAGTCTAAAACAAGACTCCAGGAGTTGGCAGAATACCAACTGAAGTGCTTCAGAAGCTGAGGAAGCACTGGAAACATTCAAACATCTTTGCTAAGAAAGTGGCAATACAACTACCTGGCCAATCAACTGAAAGATATTCAAAGTTGTGCCCTTTATCACACAACATAATAGGGAATTTATCAAATAATATCATTAATATCATAATCAATTAAATTTTTTGAAGATAATTTTAAAAAGTTGTTGCAGTCTTATATCAACAGGGAGCTGCTAGAAATTCAAACTAGACTGAAAAGATGATGTGGCACTAGAGGTATCATTCTGTTGTTAGATGAATATTGGCTAAAAGCAGAGAACATAAAAAAGATGTTCATTTGTATTTAATGACTATGCAAAGACACTTAACTGTATGGGTAATGCTGGGAAGAATGGGAATTACAGAACACTATTCTGTGTTTCTCCAGAACATGTACATGGACCAAACCAGGAAAAGTGTATGTTAGGGTTGCATCCTTTCAGCAATCTGAATGCTTAGTCATAATCCAAGAAGCCTAATGAGATCAAGAACACAGCATCAGAACTGAAGGAAACTTATTATCCATCTTCACCTTGTTTGTTGAAAAGAAGGAATGTTTGAAACTTGCTGATGAACGACAAAGACTGTAGCCTTAAGTATGGATCAAAACTCATGATAAATAAAGCCAAACTCCACTTCTGATGGAAACTCCTTGTATGAGAAGATGACTGCTGTCTCAAGGTTATAGAACTGGCAGTCATTGAATGCCTTGATGATGCCCAGTGAATGGTGAACCGCAGCTACTATATCCTTATTATCTTAATGTCCTCCTTGCTTTGTTATGACATGCATTAATCTGGAGTGCATAGTAACACTTCTGTAAATAAATTCTATTGAAAGTTTTGCTTTACACCAACGCTCATTGTTTGTGTAAATAATGTCTAGTCACTTGAGAGCTTAATTTGTACATGACAACAATTCATGTATTGCAGTTCAAAAACAGTCTATACTGTGTAATTTCCCAGCAATGTTTTAAATTCTATGACACCATTGACAGAATTACCTTATGACCAGGAAGGATGATTGATAATGTTCTCTAACATAAAATATTGATAATGTTGTCTCTAAAGTGAACCTGAGGTGTATATAAACTATAGACATATTAATGAATTTTGAGGTTGAACTTAATTTTAAGCACATCACAGACTAGAGAGCAGAAATATTAATTTGGGTGAAGAAGACAATATACAGCAACAAATAAGCTATAATGAAGGCAGGACAATACATTGTGTGGTTTGTAGCATTAAGGACAACAGAGGAAGAAACAGTTATTTACATAATCCTTCAATAGTGGTGCATATATTGTTATATACATAATTATACAATAATGGTGATCCTCAAGTAGATACTTAGATAGACATGCAGGCTAAGCAAGTGTGGGAAGGAGAGTGGGAGTATGCACATGTATATATATTCATATATAAACTCAACAGAAGATATTTGTTTATGTGTACTTATCTTTGCTGCAAATAGATTCTTGCATATGGTGGAATATAAGATGCAGAAGAAAATATATAAATATTTCTTAGACGAAATCAAAGTCCTTGAGAAAATTATTTATTTGGTATAGGGACTCAGGATCATAATTTCACAGGACAAGAAAATCTATTGCCAGAGAGTGGTTTAAAACCAATGTTCTACATCCTACATTGGTATCAATTTAAGTCTTAAAAACATATAAGCAATCATCTAAGATGGCATCATTGGTATATTCCCTAGTGATGAAGATTGAAAGACATATGGAAACAGTCTAATGGGCTAATAAATCACATGTGCATCAGACTACATAACCAGACACCAGAAGAACTATGTAGTGCCTGGCTACCAACTACTTAGTAAAAGATCACATTAAAAGATCCTGCATATAAAGGGAGAAAAATTGGAAACAAAATTCAAAATCATAAAAGAGACAAAGTCTGGAAGATCCTATATACTTCTGTTCCCTTTTCACAGGAGGCCTTTCCTCTTCAAAATCACTATAATGTAAGGAAGATCAAGCAACAAGTGAAGAGGCTCATGTAAAGTGGAACAAAGACTCACAGCATCAGCTAATCTCCAGCACCAACTTCCCATGTGGGTCGGCCATCTTACAAGTGAATCTGCCACTTTTCTCTAGTTAGACCAGTCTTCTGAGGTTGAGGTGGGGCAGAGATGTGTCTTCATGCAGATTCCTGTCCAAAATGTAGTATCATGAGCAAAATAAACAACTGTTATTGTTTTAAGCCATGAGGCTTTGAAAGATTTGTTGCATAGCAATTAGTAACTAATGTGCTTTTAATCTAAAATTTGTCAAATCATTGGCACACCATACTGAGCACATTCCATTTTCATTATCCCATTTACCTACATGGAGTCTAATTAAAGTGTCCTGTTCACACACAAGGAACTCTGGTAGCACAGAGGTTATGTATTTGACTGCTGACCACATGGTAAGAAGTTCAAAACCACCAGCTGTTCTGAAGGAGAAAGACGAGGCTTTCTATTCCTGTAGAAAGGTACAGTTTCAAGATCGCACAGGGGTAGTTTTACCTTTCCCTATGGAATCATCAGTACATTGACAGAGAGCTGCCAGAAGGCCTGTCCAGATCCAGAACAACACATGTAACAATAAACTTTGCTGATGTCAGATGGATTTTGGGTCAATGCTTGGCTTAAGGTAACAGGATTTACAAACTCTTTTCATACTTCCCTATAAACATTTCTATACATCCTTATATTTACAATAATAGACATGAGAAATCAGTTCAAACAGCATAGTCAGAAATTAAACTTAATTCTTAAAACAGTCAAGGTCAATACTTATTAAGCTTATCTATATCTTTATCTAAACTACTGTTTACACAAAAGCATTGAATTAGGTCTCTGAAGGCATCAAAACAGATCCCTGCTTTCGGTCAGGCATTCTGACCTTCTTAACCATTGTCCTTGAGCAAAATCCCCATTTTATATAGGAATAACCAAAGACAGCATCCAAACAAAATAATCAAAACTTTAACTTCCCATGTTGTT
Organism: Nesogale talazaci; assembly: GCA_004026705.1. Lineage (NCBI taxonomy): Eukaryota > Metazoa > Chordata > Mammalia > Afrosoricida > Tenrecidae > Nesogale > Nesogale talazaci. The sequence continues at coordinate 25,664 of PVJH01024525.1, forward strand.
TCCAGAAAATAACTCAGTAAACTGCAAGGACATATCTGACTTCTGTCTAGCCAAAGAAGTAACAATACCAAGAAGCAAAAGTCAAAAAAGCATCTACTTTCCATCTTATGATTTGTTCCTCTAGTACTCCACTCTCGGTACCACGGTGCCCCTGTGGCATAGTGGTTGAGTGCAGAACTGTGACCCACGGATGTGGCGGTTCAAATCCAGCAGCAGCTCTCTGGAACCAAGGCTGGGTAGCTCCCATGATCACCTGAGAGCAATGATGCCCCCCAAAAAAAGAAAATAACCTTTTAAGAGTCCAGACACTATTCTACAATGTGTTAGTCCGGGTAGACTAGAGGAACAAATTTCATAGACATGCAAATGGATATAAGGGAATGGTTTATATACAAAAGGAATGGAACACCGAGAACGCATCCCAACCCAGTCCAGTTCAAAGTCATAAGTTCAATATTAGCCCATATGCCCGATACCAGTCTATAATGTCTCCTTTCAACTCACATAGTCACAGGTCAGTGGGTGCAGAATCCCAGCACCAGCAGGGCTCTCCCAATGGCCTCTCTAGCTTCAGAGGTCTGGCTCCATCAGTGCAAAGCCATTTGGTTTCTCCTCTGGCTCCCCAGACGCTGCCATATTGCCTTGTCCATGATTCATCGTCTCTGAGACTAACCCCCAACAACTAGGTAGAGAGCTTCTCATCTCCATGAAGGAAATACCGCGAGATTTCCCAGAAGTCTCAGGAGAAAGCCCTGCCCACAGAGAGGGCTCATTGGCTACTCAATGGCTATCTCCAGATTAACAGGTTAGACTCCGCCCCTACATCTCAATCATGAAATTAACATAAGCACATGACTTCCACAACTGGGATCCATTCCCCCTTTCTCCCACCACTTTCCCCTTACCCTCCTTGTATTGCTACTCTCATTATTGGTCCTGCAGGGTTTATCTATATTTGATTCCCTGTGTTATAACCTCTTATCTGTATCGGTGTACATGCTCTTGTCTAGCCAGATTTGGAAGGTAGAATTGGGGTCATGATAGTGGATGGGAGAAAGCACTGAAGAACCAGAGGAAAGTTGTATGTTCTGTCATTGTTACACTGCACCCTGCTTGACTAATCTATTCCTTGGGACTCTTCTGTAAGAGAATGTCCAATTGTCTACAGATGGGCTTTGGGTCTCCACTCCACACTCTCCCTCATTCATATTGATATGATTTTTTGTTCTGGTTCTTTGATAAGGTGGAATATATTCTGAGTCTTCACCTTATTAGAGGGGGTGATTCAAACCACCACCTTTTGTTTATGTGGTTTTGGTCTGCTGAAAGAAAAAAACTAGACATACCTCCATACAATAATGAGTCATAGCAACACAAACACTACAAGACATAAGGAAATGTCCTAAAATTGAATTTGTGCAACACTTTTTAACATGTTTAAACCATTGAATTGTATAATATGTGAATCATAGTTCCATAAAACTGCTAACTTTTCTTAAGAGCCAACTCAAGAGTAGAGACACAGAAGTCCCAGAACCATTGGGAGAAGAGCAATCAGTGGAACATCTTCCAGATCTCTATATGAAGTGGCAAAGGCTGAGACTAGAGGCAATATTGCAAAGATCATGGGATAAAGGCAACAATACGGACTGATACCAGAGACTGAGGCAAGGAAGCCATGAGTCTGTCCAAGAAGCAGCACTGAAATGATGGGACTGTCAGCATGAGTGACGGGCAGGCGTCCTGACCCACAAAGGCAGAAGACAAAGGATCACATGGCGGAAAAAATGAAGATGCGAGAGGAACTTGACTGCTGGCTGAGGAAAGAAGCTACTATAGGCCCTATCATTATTCTTACTGATCCTGACTTGAAGTAAACTTTGTGTGTATATGTGTGTCCGCATTTCCCTTTATTTATCTGTTTGTTTATTTATTTAAATCATTTTATTGGGGACTCATATAACTCATCAAAATCCATCCATCCATCCACTGTATATCAAGCACATTCATATACTGGTTGCCTTCATCATTCTCAAAACATTGGCTTTCTACTTAAGCCTTCGGTATCAGCTCCCCCGCCCTTCCCATTCTCTCCTCTATCAAGAACACTTGATAGTTTATAAATTATTATTATTTTGTCACATTTTACACTGTGACATCTCCCTTCACCCACTTTTTTGTTATCTGTCCCCCAGGGAGGAGGTGATATGTAGATCCTTATAATCAGTTTCCCCTTTCTACCCCATCTTCCCTCCACCTTCCTGGTATCACCACTGGTCCTTCTTGAAGGAATCATCTGTCCTGGCTTCCCTGTGTTTCTGGTCCCTCTCTGCGCCAGTGTACATCTTCTGGTCTAGCTGCATTTGCAAGGCAGAATTGGGATCATGATAGTGGCGGGAAGCATTTAAAAACTAGAGCAAAGTTGTGTTTCATCGTTGCTACACTGCACACTGACTCATCTCCTCATCGCAGCCCTTCTGTAAGGGGATGTCCAGTTGCCTACAGATGGGTTTTGGTTCCCCAACCTGCACTCTCCACCTCATTCTCAATGATATGACTTTTTTTCATTGATGCCTGATACCTGATACCTTCGACATTTCGACAACACACAGACTGGTGTGGTTTTCCATGTGGACTTTGTTACTTCTGAGTTAGATGGCCGTTTGTTTACCTTCAAGGTTTTAAGATTCCCAGGTGCTACATCTTTTGATAGCTGGGCACCATCAGCTTTCTTCACCACATTTGCTTATACGCTCATTTGTCTTCAGCAATCATATCAGGAAGGTGGGCACATAATATGATATTTTTGTTTTTTGATGCCTGATATTGAGGTAAACTTTTAGCTTCACTAATAAATCCTCATAATTGTGGATTTTCCCTGTGAGTTCTTTGTGACTATGGCAACAAATTATCAAACCCACCAGAAAAGTAGAGGGTCAACATTTTGTTTTAGTCTAACAGTTTTTAGTGCTGGTGTCAGAATAAGTTTTAAAAAAAAGTAGAAAAGTTTTAAAAAAAAAGCTATATCTGCTTTCTGCCTTGCAGTGTTGGGCCTTGGGATTGTGTGGAGCTGCATTCTCCTCCCTGGTGCATTCAGAGGAGGACAGAGGTGTCCCACAATCCATTTTTAGTCAAATGGTACCTACTTGTGGCTTTAATTTTCATCTTTATAATGATTAATGGTGTTGAATACATTTTCTGGTGTTGGATGGTAGTTAGTCCAGGTAGACTAGAGAACAGAGTCATACACATAAATATGTATATAAGGGAGTGGTTTATGTACAAGAGCTATTGAACATTGAGAAAGCATCCCAACCTAGTCCAGTCTAAGGCCATAAGTCTGATATTAGCACATATGTCTGATATGATAGGTCCTCTTCAGACTCACAAAGAACATGCAATGACACCAGGACAATCAGAGGCTAGTAGACACAGAGTCTTGTGTGTCCAGTAGTGATAGAAGCATCTCAATTCTGGCAGGGACCTCTCTGTGGCTTCTGAAACATCTCAACATTGGCAAGTCTCTGTGTGACTTTTCTGCTTCAGAGATCTGTTTTCATCAGGGTAAACCCATGTATCTTCTCCTCTGGGATGTCTCACAGAGAGTCAGCCTTATGTCTTGTCAGTAAAGCAAAGCATCTCCAAGGGACTGAGTAGTGAGTCTCTCACCCCCAAGGTAGAAATTCTTCCCAATTTCCCAGAATTCTCAGGAGAAAACCATGCCCACACAGAGATCCCATTGGCTATCTCCAGATTGACAGCCTAGACTCCACCCCTGCACTCTTAATCCTCAAATTGACAACATTAGATGACTGTCTCACATGGCCATTTTAATGTCCCCTTGTGTGAAATGCCAATCTAAGTTTTTGTTTGCTTTATGTTTTTTTAAAGGAAATAATCTTTGATTTTGCCTTGAAGAAACTAAGCTAAAACAGTCTATATATTTCCCAGGAGACAAGAATTACTAGAGGGTACAAGCATATATTTTACTTTTTCCCCCCTCTATTATTTGGGGGGGGGGCTTTACTGCTCTTATAATATTCCATATATCACTTGTATCAAGCATATTTGCATATATGTTCCCATAATTTTCCAGTTTCTGCTTGAGTCTTTGATATAAACTTCTTTTCTCCCCTCCCCCCCCTCCTCTCCCATCTTCGTGTATCCTTGATCAATTTTATATTATTATTGTTATTTCATATCTTATCCTGTCCTTGGTCTCCCTGCACCTATATTTCCATTATCCATCCCCTTCATGGGGTGGAGGAGGGGCTATATATCCAATCTTGTGTTGGGTTTCCCCTTTCTTACCCTTCCCTCTCCCTGACCATCCCCTCCTCTCAGCTCATGATATCACTATTCCCCTTATTGTTCCTGAAGGGTTTATCTTTCCTGAATTCCCTGTGCCCAGAACTCTTATCTATACTAATGTGTGTTCTATGATTTATTTAGAACTGGGTCATGGTAGTGAGAAGGAAATACTCAGGAAATTGAGGAACAATGTGCGATTGGTCTGTCTGTACTACATCTTGATTGGATCATCCCTCTTTTATACCACTTCTGTGGAGGATATTCAATTATCTAGAGATGGTCTTTGGGTCTCCATTCCAACCTTCCTCTTCTGCATTGATGTAGGTGTTTGTTTTGGATCTTTTCATACCTGGTACCTGACCCTGTCCACAACTCATGATCACACAAATGTCAAGCATTTATTGTCAATAATTAGCACACACACACAGTCTCTTCATTCTCTTCATGCTTTAGTTATAATGGCCTGTCACTTCTTCCAATGGGCTGTGCTCTTTGACAACTTCATAATCTTGACAGATGCTACATTGAGTTCTGATTTTTGCTTTAAAACATTACCACAAGTATAGCAATTTAACACAACATGAATTTATTATCTCAGCGTTCTGGAGAACATAAGTCTGAAATCATATTCACTGAGCTAAAATCAGAACTGATTTCTTCTGGAGTTTTTCAGGGAAGTATTGAAACCCTTCTTGCTTTCAGCTTCTAATGTCTGTGCTTCTAATAAACAGTACTTCTCAACCTTCCTAATGTTGCCACCCTTTCATAAAGTTCCTCATGTTTTGCTACAAGTACTCTTCACTTTCAACCAGCAAGATTTTATTACCCTTACAAAGCAGATAGTTAGTAAGTCTTCCACTTATCCCGTTGTCATGTTTTTCTTCACATAGTCTTATTCTTCTCCTATCAAAATTAAATTCCAGTAGGAAATCAACTGTGTCTTTCTTTTCTGGCCTCCCTCTTGCTTAGAAGACCTGGCACTTAATGGATAATCAGTAAACATTTATTGATAAGAATTAAAGAAACAATAGCTACCAAGCAATTAGCCTCACCTCACATTGTAATTTTAAGGATGAGGTACATCTCTTTTGGAGAATTTGAAAGCCTTAAAAAAGGACAAAAAGTAGTGTACTAAGAATTAAATACTTAAATAACTGTAAACGCTGAACATAAAATGACCCTTTAATGAAAGCCATGTGTGTTGGGCAGGATTGACCAGAGAAACAAATCCAAAGACACTCATATATGTATAAGAAGAGCTTTATATCAAGAAGAAATCATGCATCTATAAAACATCCAGCCCAGTTCAACTCAAGTCTGTAAGTGTGATTCTGGTCCATAAATCCCTCTTCAGAGACCAGTCAGTCAGGGTGCAGTATAGCATCAATGAAACATACAGATTTTCTGTAGCTCTTTGATGCTTCTCCCCCATGCTCAGGCACACACACACACACACACACACACTATCATGACCACAATTCTACTTTACAAGCCCAACTAGAACAGAGCATGTACACTGGTACAGATAAGAGCTCACAACACAGGGAATCTAGGACAGATAAACCCTTCAGGAACAATAATGAGAGTAGCCATACCTGGAGCATCAAAGAGCAAGTGGGGGGGAACAAACAGGAAACCAAGCACAGTGATTGATATGTGACCCGCCCCCAACCCAGGGGATGACCCACAGAAAAGTGAATGAAGGAAGACAGCGGTCGGTGTAAGATGTGCATGATGGAGGAAAGGAAGTGAAGGGAAAAACTGAGGAGCTGATACCTAGAGTTCAAATAGAAAAGTGTGTTGAAAATGATGATGACAACATGTGTACAAATATTTCTGACACAGGAATATATGTATGAATTGTTATAGGAGCTGTAAGAGCCCCTAATAATATGGCTTTTAAAAAGAGGGACTACAAATCCAGAGAAGACAAAAATATATAATCTTTATATATATATATAATCTTTATATAATTTTTTGTTCTCCCTCCATCTATTTTCTATTAATCATATTTCATAAGATGACATTAGAGTCTTTGCAAAGCATTGTGCAAACCACAAACTATTCTGCTTTGTGTCACATTAAAATCATAGTCTCATAAACTTGGGAGGAATAAAGTCCCTCTACACACTCATGCAGCCACATTCCGTGATGCAATAGGCAGGAAGATCACAGGTTGGTGAAAAGTCTTGTGGATTCAATGGCAGTGGAAGCATCAGAGGGTTCTGGCAGATCTCAGTGTGGCTCACTAACAGGAAGGTAAAAGCAGAGAGAGAGGTTCCCAGGACCCTCCTTATGGAAAGGCCACACCCACAATGAAGCACCATTAAGCTGTGACCTGATTGACAGGCTAGACTCCACCACTACACTTTGCTTTATCAAGTTCACATGAAATTATGTCACTCCCACACCATGTTTTCCCAGGCCACTATCCTTTGACCACTTCCCTCTCTGTTGGCAGGAGTGTGTTTTTGTGAAAGGTCTTCAGAAAGCTCTAGAGTTTTAATGGGAGATTTCAGGTATTCCTGAAGAAAGAATCCTCTGGATTACTAGAATTATCTCCATTTTCCCCTTTATTTTTGTAAACACTAGTAGCATACTCATAGATCAGAGTTTCTCATCTTGGCACAGTTGATATTTGGAACCAGGTAACACTTTGTTGGAGATGGGAAGACCTCTATCCATCAGCTATGAGCTGTGTGCCCCACCCCCCACCCCCCTCCTCTTTCATGGTGTGCAACCACAAACATCTCTAGGATTTGCGAGGTGTTACCTTTGTGGGAAGAGGGCCACTCATTGAGAGCCACTTGTCAGGGAAAAAAACAAAACAAAGAAAAGCAGCCAGGCAGCAACTAAGCCTATATACCTAAGGATCACAGTACAGTTTATATGAACTCCAAGTATGTCAGAGTCACAGTGTGGACTTT
>PVJH01024526.1:0-33008 GCA_004026705.1 Nesogale talazaci
TAACTGTATTTTAGCTACTGTTATAAGTTGGAAGATCCCTGTGAAAGACTCATTTGACCCCCTCCCCCAAAGGGTCACAGTTGAGAATAGCTGCCATAGGGACTAAAACGCTCATTTTTGTTTGGGATAAATACAGCAGTAAAATATTGGCTCATCTTTCCAATGGATTTCTTGTTTGTGGAGGTGTGATTTCACTGCCATTGAGTTGATTCCACTCATAGTGAAATCACCCTGTTCTAGTGACAGACAGGAGGTGTGAAAGTTCATATGATGATTCTCCCGCACTTTGGGAGGAAAGATTGAATAGCTGATATCTTCCCACTATGCTTTGGACTTCCCCACAGCATTGCACATAACAGTTCTTGAGAAGAACACAGACCTTAGAAGATAACAGTGCATAGTGTATGACCTGCTCTCATCCCTATGCAATAGCTGAGAGTAATGTCTTCAGAAAGTCATTAAGACCTGACAAGGCTATCTGTGTACTGAAGTTTCAGAAAGAAATAAAACAAGCAAAAAGAAATAAGGAAATCAGAAATCTCTGGATTCTCACTTCTAGTATTACGATGGGAGCACAATAACATGAAGTTACCAGATTGAAACTAACAGCTCCTCCTTCTGAGAAAGGTGAGGCTTTCTATCCCCATAAATAGTTTATGTTTACAGTTTTCTGTATATGAAATCTAGGATAGGCAAATACATAGAAGCAGGACTAGATTTAAGTTTCCAAGACGGAATGATGGGGGAGGAGGGGGAGCTTGATAAGGAGCTAAAAAGGATAAGTACCAAAAAAAGGGGGAAAAGTCTAAAACTGACCATGATGATGATTATACAAGCCTTCTTGATGAGAATAGACAATTGGATTGCATGGTAAGTGAGCTTTATGCCCTTAAAACAGTTGGCAGAGGCGGGGGGTTGTGGGGAGCAAAGAGTTACAATTTTAAAAGCCCACAGGGGCAGTCCAACCTGTCCTATCAGGTCCCATGAGTAAGAATAGAATCAATCAAATAGTAATGAGGGTATGTTAGTCTGGGTAGACTAGGGAAACACATCTCTAGGCACTCATATGTGTATAAGAGAGAGTTTTATATAGAGAGTAATTATACTTTAAGAAATAATTCCAACCCAGTCCAAGTCCATAAGTTCAGTATCAGTCCATATATCTGATACCACTATATAAAGTCTTCTTCAGACTCATGAAACACATGCAATGGTGCTGAATGCAGGACAGTCCCATGCCAATGGGTAGAGTCTTTGGATCCAGTGGGGTTTGTAAGCGTCTCAGCACTGGCAGGTGTCTCTGCATGGCTCTTCCAGTTTCCAGGCTTAGGGGTCTATCAGCATAGTGCCATGTGTCTTGTCAGTAGAGCATCTCCGAGGGAGTGAGTAAAGAGAGAATGTGTCTTCTGCTCCCAAGGAGAATATCCTAGAGTTCCCAGAATTCTCAGGGAAGCCCATGCCCACACTGAAGCCTCATGGGCTATGGCCTGATGACAGACAAGACTCTACCCTTTCACTCACAATCTTCTTAAACTGACACCAGGTGATGTAACTACCACCGAGGGTTTTGTTGTTATTGTTGTTGTTATTGTACAGTTTGGCTTAAGGAGCCGTAGCATAAGTATAGGCTGTTAAAAGTAAATTCAGATGTTCAAACCCACCTGCCTCTCTTCAGGAGGAGATGAGCCTGTCCACTCCTGAAAAAATTTACAGCCCACAGAAAACCTAATAGGGTCATTATGCATCACAGTGGATTCTATGCTGATGTTTTGTTTGCTTGTATTTGGTATAAAACTTGGCTAGTCATCTTAACTCTTGGGATCAATCTAGCCCATGTGGGAGATTTTTTTTCCCCATAATGTCCACTACTTTTTTTTCTTTGTCAAAAAAATTTGTCTACCTTTTGTGCACATTTTGTCTACCTTTTTTTCCCATGTCAATACATCGCTGTGTTAGACAGGATTCTTTAAAAAAACAAAAGCAGGACACTAATAATTCTCTCTCTATAGAAAACTATCTAACATAAGAAATGAACAGCTAAATAATCTATAAAGCAGTACAAATGGCTTGGTGCAACTCATTTGCATGAGATAACTATTACTCTGCCAGCCCGAGACTTGAGGGCCACTGAGTAAGTCCTCTGTAGAGCAATTCAAACTATCTGGCCACAAGCAACAAACAGCAAGGCAGGTCACCAACAGTCAGCCAGATGGCAGAACCCAACCGTGCCCAGCTCAAGAGATGTACATTCCAGGAGCATGGAGAAGCAGGACTTGAATGAACCTCAACTCACAGCGAGACAGTCCAAGGAGTAGGTCTTTCACTGGTTGTGTATCTTGCAGATAAAGGCACAGGACAAACAAAGCAGCTAGCTGGTCTGAAGATCCAAAAACAAGAGAGAAAAGGGTGGTACTCACCAAGCCATTTATATCTCTGCCATGCAATGGATCTCACATGTGTCCATTGGCCATGTTGTCACAAAAAATCTTATCTTCTTATCCTATCTTCTTTAGTCATCTTGGCACAACAAAGCTGCCTACCACAATCTCTTTTGTTCAAGTTCAGTCATTCCTTTAGGTGGACATTTGAAGGTTTTAGTATGTTTTATGATGCTGTTATCTGAATTCACGATCTAAAATATATGGTACTAGGAGCCTGGTTAGCTCAAGTGTCAACTAATATCAACACATGAGCACTCTTAGTTGAAAGGGAGTGAGTACCTGTGACCCTTAGGGAGATTCAATATTGTTTGGCCCTGTCGGACAATGCCATACATTTGCAGACTATCCAGTGTTTAAGATAACTAGAAAATATACAATGGTAAGTGAACCTGGTTTAGAAAGTCTGCACCAAATTTAGAACCAATAGAATTCCATATGCATTTTAAGTGCTCCCAAGACTCTAGTCCTCTTAGCGTTTCTTCAGTGATGCTTCTCTGGTAGTAGAGGTGTGAAAGGCTGACACCTATAATAATTTGTACCTTTTCATTTAGAAACACCATCAGAATGTAGCGTTCTGTTGACTTTTATCATAGCACTGTGTGATAGAGAAAGTCAGCATTATTACCCTTTTGCAAATTGTAAATACAGGAAATTAGCCTCAGAGAAATTACGTTCCATAATGAGTTATAGTCAGATTCATATAAACTGTTCATTGAACATCTATTTGCCCTTGGGAAATTTGCATGAATTATGTTCATGTTTTTCTTTGCAATGACCCAGTAACATAGGTGATGGTATTTGTTTAGAACAGCCAAATTTCAGTTTCTCAGCCCCATGGAAGACCATGCATGTTAAGTAGCAGAGCTGAGATTCAGGCTCAGGTAGTTTGAATCCAACATCACTGCATCTTATTATATCTCTGATATCAAACATTGTGTAGTATTTGGGTCATAGGATCAATCACTCAAATCCATCACTGTTTACAGAGATTACCCTTGAGGTGCATACCCTAAGAGCTATAATTCCTGCCAGCCAAGAAGAATATATCATGGCAGTCAACAGCAGTCAGTAACATGCTGCCTCTTTCTCCTGAGGATTCAAACTGTCTACTTTTTGGTTAGCAGTTCACTTCTTTAACCTTTAATCCACCAGGGCTCCCCTCCATGCCCAAGTCATAAAACCTAGAGCCAGTCACCATTCCGTGTTCTGTCAAACGTCGTTTTCAACTTCCTTGGCTACCTACCTATTTTTGGAACGTGTTATTATGTGGCGCATACATTTTTAATGCTGTCTTCCTATTTGTGTGGCATAATTGTCACCACATTTGAACCTTGTTGGGTCCATCCCAGTTTGGGGAGTGACAACAACCCATTCATTGCTTCTAAATTTGTAGCCAAACAACTGCTTTAATAAGTTTAATATTAACTACTTTAGTAGTTATTATCGACATTTTATTAGTGAGGTACCTGAAATGAAAATGATGGACTGTGTGTGTGTACACTTACAGAGTGCTGAAAGATGTCACAGTGACTAACAAAGAAATTAGGAAGGAATTTTTATTGAAGCTTAGGCAAACAGTTCTTAACCTTTCCAGAGAAGCAGTACCTGGAAATACACATTGACTAATGGTCAAGTTTTATCATGTTTTGTATAGTTTTATAAAGTCCTTGATAGGTGTTCCAAAGACAGGTATGATGAAAATTTGATATTTCACAAGTTTCTTTCTGCTCATAATCAAATTGTGTCATATATAAATAGTTTCTAGTTATGTTCCCTGAGAAAATGTATTGGAAAATAAAATACTGGTGGGATTTTCTCTTTCTACTGGTTTGGAGAGAGCTTAATTAAGATGTGTTACATTTTAGAATCCCTTCTATGAGTTTTAGTAGAACTAGACTGGGATTTCAAGAGCCTTGTATTTTCTCGTCTTTCTTGAATTACTTTTACCTCCCAGATCCATCAGAGGATTGTCCTGACCCACACCGTCACTAATAGTTCCAATGACATTGTGCATCCAGTGCCCAGGCAGTGAGAGCACTGGTGGTCTAAGAAGTCGGTAGATTCTAACTCATTATCAAGATAGGACAGTCTCTCAATCTCAGCATCATTAAGTTAGAGATTCTCGACATACAGAGGATACCTGAGTAGTGCAAAGGGTTAGTGCTGAGCTATTAACTTAAAGGATGGCAGGGCAGTGTGAACTCACCCACTGCTGCCAAGAAGGAAAGCTAGACACCATGGTGGATTTCAAATAACTTAACTACTGGTTTATTGCCCTGATGACTATAGTAAGTATAAAAAAAAAGATATACTGAAAGGTAGTTTATTTCACAGTTAATACTTAAAAAGAACTAAGGTGTACACAAACAAAACTAAATTATGCTATACAGAAGAGTCTTAAAATATTTATGAAAAATATTAAATAATAGCTAAAAACACAATAAAACTGTTATTTAAGATTTTCCATACTGCGTCTTGATTGGCACCCTCATTGCAGCTTCTTCACTCTTATCTGAGCATCATCGGCCCTGTGATTTCACCTTAACCTTCTTCTCACTGTAGCAGTAGAAGCTGCTTTGGTATGTAACACAAAGCTGAAATGAATGACAGCAGGACACCCGCTGCTGGTTTGGCAATTTTTCTTGGTTTACTTTGTTCACTGGAGTAACAAAGGCAAAAAAAGCACATAAAATATAGCATTTCATCCAAATTATGGTGAGTTTCATGAAATGAATAAATATTATAAGCCTAGTCCCATCTAATCTTTTATATCTGTGGACAGAATGAACATTAATATGGGTGTTCAGAATATACTGTGGGAAAATGGAATGAGAGGAAAGAGTAAGGAGTAGAAATTAGTGATTTCCACATCAGGTGGCTCCCCTGCCGCCTACCGTAGAGAAAACCCAATTACAAGTGGCATGTTAACCACCCCTTTGCTCAATGAAAATTAGGGATTATCTCTGTCAGAACTGGTGTCAACTGAATGAATCCCACCCTTGCCTGTACTGCTGTGCCCAACATCACTGCCATGGAGAGTCCTCCCAAGAGCAGTTCTCTAATACACCTGGGGTCAACAGGAAGCACAATCAACTCCAGCAACAGATTTGGGGTTTTCATTTTATTTTATTTTACTAAGAAGAAATTTATTCTCAGTCCTTTAGAAGTCCAGATTCAGGTCACCAACTCCAGGGGGAGGTATTCTAGATCTCTTGGTTCTGGGGAAATGTTTGTTTCTCCCACACCTGAGACCCAACTGTCCCTTGGAGATTTCCAAGTGCTTTGACCTTACTGTTCTCTTGAGCCTCAGTAGCGCTCAGCAGAGGAACCCTGACTCCAAAGGATTCATTTCCTGCTTACTGTTCTAAGTATTAAGATTCCCTCTGTCCATCATCTTTTAGCACTTCTAATATAAAATGTGATGCAAGCTACACCCCCAACAAAAATTTGGTGGCTTTAGAACTGCTGATCATGCAGACACTAGCCCAAATGCTACACAATTATTTTTCACAAGTATTTGATAATCATCACTTTTTCTTTTCTTCTTTCAGTAGATGCAGCTGATCTTCTCCAGTTTTTGCCTTTGCCCATGCATTTCCATTTTACACACTCACTTCCAAAGGGGTTGATTCTTTCCAAACAGTTTGAACATGCCTAATGGATGGAGCTCTCTCCTGAACATATGCCCTTGGTTAGGAGAGACTCTTTATTGGGAGATTGCCACAACCTGAGTATGTTGTGTGAATATTTGGCTACAGCTGATGAGGAGATAGAAGGCAAACAGACATGAACAGCTTAGTTACTTGAGTTTTGAAATATCTGACAATAATTGCTTTGTCATCAAATGAGATGAACAATGGAAATGACTATTAAATGCCGCATTATTATGTTAAGTGGTGCCAATGTAAATCAGTGTGTTATCCTTGTACTTATCTGCTGCTGGGTATCTACCTACAAGATCTTCCCTCAGAAATGCAAGCATAGAGGTCTGACTACTAAATTTGAAATCTAAAGAAGACATTATGTAGGGAAAGTACTGCATAATCAAGGAGGAAGAAATAGCATGGTCTTTCCATAAAGCACCTGTGGACGATTTACTCCTGTAGACTCCTAAATTCTCTCTGCCATCAAGTGGCTTCTGAGGCTTAGCCACCCTGTAAGACAGGGCGCAATTGCTCCTTTGGGTCTTCAAGCCTGGAACTTTTTATCTGAACAGAAATGTTCATTTTTCTCCAGCAGAGCAGCTGGTGGTTTCTAACTGCTGACCTTTGGGTTAACAATCTAACGCGTAACCACTATGCCACCAGGGCTCGTAGTGATTGAAAAAGAGAAAAAGAAAGAAGAAAAGAAAATGCTATCCACCAAGTGGATTCCAACTCATCATGTTTCCACATATGTAGATTAGATCTGCATGCAATTCAAAGGGTTTTCAAAATTGGGACCCATTAGAAGCAGACTGTCAAGGTTTTCTTCAAAGGCATCTTTGTGTGGGTTCCACTTACCAATATTTAATAATTAATAAGTGTTCTAGGTATTTGTTCCCCTAGCGTGTCAAAAAATTTGAGCGCATGATCATTAGTTTCGTTTTAACTCACAGCAACCACATTTCTGAGGTGAGAAATTTGTGCAAGAGCAGAAAGCTTCCTCTTGGTGGGTTTGAACTACACCATTGGGGCTCCCCCTAGAAAGTTCAGAAAATGGGAGGAATTGATCTGGCTAGTGACTGTAGAAAGTCCCTTCAGCAGGATGTGGTGTGTTGACTTTAGAAACACCCTTCGTCCCACTTTATGACAGCATTTTTATGCTCCTTTTAACAAAAGGTAGGCCAGGACACTTCAATTCATTTACTTTTGAGCACGTTTTTCTGTGGGAGGGATTATAGGTACTTATTGAGATGTGGAATAAGGAAATTTTTGATTCATGTCATGCCAGTGAAGTTAATCTTTTCATAATCACTAGGAAGTCACTTAATTCTTCTGAACTTCAATGTCCTCATCTTTAAAATGGGCATCCTGCATGCTATGTCATAGGATCAGAGTAAGAATTGATCATTTACTTAGACTATAAACTATGCAATCTTAATTATCCCTACTTTCCTCAATGCCAAAGACAAAGTGAACTTAACTTTCTTTAATTTTCATAGTCACATTTGTTTGAAAACAAATTTTATTTATCTTAGGCATCGCAACTGCTCATCCATTGACTCACTCTTTCAACAGTCCTTTCTACAGTTTTTTAACACTGTGTTTCTATGTGAAATGGGCATTATGCAAAAACATGGAATGATCCCATCTTATGGAGGGTGATGACATCATCTCATGATTGTCAAATTGTGCTATGACATATTTACCAGACCCTGAGAAACATGGCCCTGTCAAATTGAGACATGACCTCAACCATGACAGCCACTGTGTTAGTTTAGGTAGACTAGAGAAACTGTCCATAGGCACTGATATGCATACGAGAAAGAGATTTATATACAACAGCAATTGAATATTGAGGAGACATCCTAGCTCAGTCCAGTCCAAGGTCATAAGTCTAATATTAGCCCATATATCCGATACCAATTTATAAAGTCCTCTTCAGACTCACGAAGCACATGTAATGAGAACAGGACAGTCACAGGTCAGTGGGTGTAGAGTCTTATGTATCCCGTAGTGACAGAAGCATCTCAGGATTGGCAGGGGCCTCTCTGTGGCTTCTCAAGCATCTCAGCATTAGAACGAGTCTTCACACACTTTCCAGGCTTGGATTCAGAGGTCTGGTTCCATCAGGGTAAGTCCATGTGGCTTCTCCACTGGGATGTCTCCCAGGGAGTCAACCTTTTGGCTTGTCAGTAGAGCTTCTCCAAGAAACTGAGGAGTGAGTCTCTCATCTCCAAGGAGCAAATACAGCCAGATTTCCCAGAATTCTCAGGAGAAAGTCATGCCCACACAGAGGTATCATTGGCTATCTCCAGATTGACAAGATAGACTCTACCCCTACACTCTTAATCCTCAAATTGACACCAGATTAGGTGACTGCCACAGTGACCATTATTCTCTCCTCACACTTCTGTGTTCATAACTTCTACACATATGCACACAATAGTCAATAGTACATTTTTACTATGTTCATAATTGTGAAATATCATGTAAAAGGTAGTGAATAATTAAGAGTAGGTGTACAACAGTAAATAAAAATATTGTGACTAGGGTTCTAGCCAATATATGTTTGGATTTATTCTATGTTTATTCAATATATGTATGGGTATGTTTAAACAATCCTCAGTGATCCACAGATAACTGCAAGCACATTTTCTGAATAACAAATGTATCTTATGCTCGTTAGGGTGTGTTTAGAAAAATGTCCAATCAAAATGTTAATTTCTGAGAGCTTCTGTTGGACCTGTCAAGTCAGAGGGTTGTAGCAACTGTTTCTTGGGATTCTCAATGGATAAACTTGATAGATTGTCTTGAAGGAAATAAGATGGCTATCCTAATAAGGAGGAAATTTTAAGAAAATTGAATACTATATTGGTGATTTAAAAAAATCCAGAAAGTTGCAGCCAACATTTTCCTCTCAATGATGACAAAGTTTGTACTCATGAGTTAAGGATAGCAAGGTCTGTCCTATGAAACTATCGATGAGAAGTCTCACCTCATCTATCCTGTGGACCTAATTTTGTCCATTCAGGTCGTGTTGTCCCCCCAATTCAAAGAACATTTCAAGGAACATGAGGTGAAAATGCCAACAACATTGTTTCAGCAGCATGTAGATCCAAGAGCAGAGAACTGTTTGAGGAAGGGTCAAAGAGATGGAAACCCCATCTTTAGAAGTACATAGACCTAGATTGAGAATCTCAATATTTTTTTTTGTTTAAAAAAAAGTTTCAATGATTTTCTGGCCATACTTTGTGCTGTGATCTCATATTATTCTACTTTTTTTTTTTAGGAAGTGTTACTAAATACATGAATCCTAGGTAACATATGTTAATGTAAACAAAGACTGTCTTTTTCAGGAAGTCATGGGATGATCACTGATAGCAAAATGAACAGAGTTGGTGCTTCTTTCAGATGTTCCCGAGTCTATTAGAACCATAGCAACCCCATGCATTAGAGTGACTGTCTCATAGGGTTTTCTAGGTGGTAACCATCAGGGGAACCAAGAAATTGAAAACTTGACTTTTTGCATCCTCCTAACACAAACACTACACACTCAGCCCCAAATCATTAGTATTTAGAATACCCAGCAGATATCAAAGTTATTATCAACAACTGGTGAGCTACTAAATGCACTGGAAAGCCATGGGTGGCATGGGTGGAGATAGAGTGGAGAAAAGATACTTGTAACAGCTCACATTTATAATGAAAATGGAAACTCTTAAATCTGTTTGATCTTTAGGAGGTCAAGTGCAATAGGTTAAAGCCAGGTTTGCTTTAAGAGGACAAAATCACCCAAAGCAACCCCCAAAATCCAACAAATGAAGTAATTAAATTCTAGGAAGTCAATTGAGTTTAAAGTCACGGCATCTAGTGTGGGAGGGACCAAATCATATAACATTAACATCAGAAAATATGTCTTTTTCCAGGCTAAATTTGAAATACAGATCCTTAGACTTCACCACTTCTTTTAATTGATCTCTAGCATTCTACAAATTAAAGATATTCTCACTTTGTGGATAGAGTCATGACTTCTGGAGAAGTGGTGTGATTTTATCAAGGAAGAGGAGTTACCTAGGTCCAGAAAGTAGTGCAGAAATCCAAGTTTGCGTCCTCCAAAGAAAAACATTCCTTTCCATATTGGAAAACTTTTTTAAATTTTACTTAACTTTGATAGCTAATGTCAATATTATACACCTTAGAAAAATAGGGACATAGTCCCCAAGGTTATTTGTATTTGTAACTCCAGCAGATTATCTAGTTTGTCCCTGATAGCCTGCATCTGTGAACAGAAGGCAAATGGATGCAGCTTTCTCTCTCACATTGCTCTCTCTCTCTCTCTCTCTCTCTGCTTTTTCTGGCCTCCATGAAACCCACCAGGATCCTCAAATTCTGTTTTCCACAGGACTGCAATTCATATCTCACTGACTTCTTGCTATAACTACCCCAAAGATTTGGCAAATTCCAAACAATGTCATAGTGGCATATTTGCATAGTCTCTTCACAACATCTGTCTGGGGAAATAGTCTAGGAAACATTTTTAGTACTAGTTCTTTGTTAAACATATTGGTTAAACAATAAACATTTTAAATAAGAGTGCTTTGAAACACCTGTATATTTAACTTTAGAATTATGCTTTGATCTACATTTCAATGGGTTGCAAATTTTTACAATACATATGCATTTGTGGCATTTTTCTCTTATTAAAATGCATGGGATTTTCTCTTCTAGTACCCTGCTTTAACAAAACACAATTAGTCTGAAATCAAATGATTTCTTTATTGCTGTGGGAAAAAAAGAATTTTATTACAAACTATTGCTACTATGAAAACAAATTAGGAAAATAAAAACACACACTCAGAGAACATCTAGAAAGCTGAACCAAAAGATCAGATGCTTGATCTTTAATTAATTAATCAAGAGTATATAGGTATCTTTCCCCCACATGTGGTGCCATGGACCGACTCTCAAGTCCAACTATATAATGTCTAAGTCCTCATTTTTTTGGTTGTGTTTTTTTGGGGGTCGGGCATAACTGCCCTCTGGTGGGAGTAAGAGGACCATCCTTGCTCCTGGAGAGCTGCTGCTGGTATTGAACCGCCAACCCAGTGGGTCGCAGTCCCACACACTACCACTATGCCACCGTTACTCAGCCCTAAGTCCTTGTCTTTGCTTTTGCTTTTTTCCTTTTCAGTGGACTTTTGGGGTGATGGTCCCACTTATGTTGATCTTTGAAGCGAAGTTATGGAAAAGGAATAAAATCAAAAGTCGATCTTTATATCTGCAAGATGCCAACAAGTGTCTTTAAGGGCTTATCAGTGCCAGACAATAGAAAAGGCAAATAACCACTACCAACACCTTCAAAATGAAGAAAGAATCCTCTGTCTCTCTTACCCAGCCCTCAAACCAAGAACCAAACCCACCCTCTGGACCCCAGCTCAACATCTTGGACCTTTGAGGAACCCCAAGTGGAACCACCCCCAGAGTTTCCAAGGTTGAGAATCTTTACAGAAGCTGATTGACACATCTCTCTCCCAGGAGAGGGGTTCAGCTACCCATC
The DNA here is from genome assembly GCA_004026705.1 of Nesogale talazaci. NCBI lineage: Eukaryota > Metazoa > Chordata > Mammalia > Afrosoricida > Tenrecidae > Nesogale > Nesogale talazaci. The sequence goes on from PVJH01024526.1 coordinate 11,643, forward strand.
TTTTGGTTGCCTGCTGAACACTTAACCACTGTGCCACTAGTTTCCTTGCTCTAACTGATAAGGAAGATCTATTTTGTGGGGTACTCATGTCATAATCTCAACAGTCTAAGAGATTTCCTATGCACTTTAGGAAAACTTCCAGACCGACTGGACAGGTGGTCTGCTTTTGGTAAGGTGGGTATTGAATAAAGAAGACTGAAGAAGGATTCCTGTATTTGAATTGCGCGAGTGAAAAATACCGAAAATACCATAATCTGTCAAAAGCAAAACAAAGCAAAAACAAACAAACAGATCTGTCCTGGAAGGAGAATGCCTCAGAGTGGCTAGACTACATCTATGTACTTTGGATGTGTTGTCAGGAAAGACCAGTCCTTAGAGAAGGACGCCATGCTGGCTAAAGTAGAGAGGCAACAGAAAAGAAGGCCTGTGGTAAGGTAGTTTTCCACATTGGCTGCATTGGTGGCCTCAAATATAAGACGGCTGTGAAGATGGGGCCGGACTGGGCTGTGTTTCATGCAATTGCACAGAGTTACTCTGAGTCAGAACTGACTCCAAGGCCCCTAATAACTGCAGTAATCCTGAAAATCCTCTGGAGGTCGTTCCCCTCTACACAAAGGGTGTTACCGAGAGCCTAACTTCACAGAAGGACCACCACAGCAGAAGCAGACTCAGAGGCAGAAGTAGGGACAACACACGAAGGAAATGGACACCTTGTGAAGTCTAATGATCTGAGAACCAATCCTGATGGCATTCCTTTGCAGTAGCTGAGTAATCTTTGGCATGTTTCTCTCAGAAGCTTTGTTTTTCTCCTCTATTAATGAGACCAATATTTCCATTTTACACTGTAAGTCTTCAAGACCAAATGGTACTTATCTTCAGTCTTCAATACAGAGCACATGCTCTTATTCACACATCTAAAACTAGATTTTACATATGAAACCACAGTATCAATGCCAGCAATTGCCAAAAGAGAAGGAAATGCCTGTCCTCTTTCTCATTGCAAAGCAGCTGAACAACTAATAGCAACAGACAAAACTCCCCTTAAACACGGACTTTCAGAGCAAATTGTTCAAATCAACATGATGAATGCACTGGCACACCAGTTATGTTCCTTTTTCATATGAAAACCTCTACATTTAATTTATTTTTCAAACTGCCATTGGGAAAGCCATTAATCCACCTGCCAGGGCAAGTTGTAATCAAGAAGGACTACCCTCTGGAAGTGAGCACGGCAGTGCATCTTGCAACAAGTGAACAAAACGTTAAGTTTCAAATACTGATACCAGAAGTCCTGCTCTGACTCCGAGTGACCCCGGGCAACAGAGTCGAAGGGCCTCTGTGGGTTTCCAAGGCAGATGCAGAGAAGTTGGTGACTTCAACTGCTGCCTCTTCAGTGAGATAGATGTCCAATATATCTCCCACCACATCACTCTTGATGGCTAATGAAAAAGTTGGCTGTTCAAGTCTAGTCAAAGTTTGGCAGAAGAAAGAAGAGGTGATATATTTCTGAAAAATATCTATGGTGTCCAGGCCACCCAGGACATAGCAAAGTTACCATGAGGCAGCAACGTCTTGACAGCAAGGACAATCAGGCCTTCAACTTTCCCTAAGAAACCTCATCTGAAAGCCAAAGCTGCTGCTTTTCTCCATTGAAAAGCGCCTGGGTAGACCTCCATATCCTGCTTCGGTGCAGACACCCTCTCTTCCCATCCCTCTCTCTGACTTCTCTCCCTGCCTCAAGCCCACATACCTCAGGAAAGCGTCCTGCCATGTGGAATGCAGAGTCAAAGTCGTGGCCACATAAAGGGGGCAGTAAACATAAACTATGCCGGTGGGTAATAGGTTGGAAATTGCTGTGTTCCTTGGTAACTGTATATAATTACAAGTACCCCGCGTTCCAAAGGGCCTCTGTGCAATTATCCCTCTCATTTCCAGAATAAAAGGGAAAGATGACAACAGTGGTGCCACAATTCAGCAAAGTGAAAAGGGGGTTGGGGGGTGGGGATGGCAGGGATTTTACTAGAAAGATAGCTGTACTTCTGAATAGTTTCCTCAATGTTCATTTCCCATCGGGAGCGTGTGTATTTATAAGTCTAAAAGCATACAAATCTATGTGATTAAACCCGTATTTGTTACAATACATCACTATTACTGTGAGGTTACTCCAGGGTTCCTTAGCAAGTTAAAAAATAAAAATAAAAAAGGCAGGGGGAGGGGTCATGAGGGATATCACAGCATTGTCGCAATGGGCAGGTTACCATATATTTTGGAGGTAATTAAAGACGATCCAGTGATATTTCCCAGCCTAATGAGTGATTCTGTCACCGCGTCGCAGCAGGAAGGCTCTGCGTGTTGCTGTGCGTTCCCTGGTACTTATGGGGGTAATGAGTGTTATTGCTGCGGTATAACAGCAGGGGGCACTGCTCACTGGGTTTCCCAGGACCTCCTTCATAATTAGAAAGCAAAATGTGATTGCTGTTTTGCGAGACACCAATGATGATCTAGTCCTATATTGTTCCATAGTAATTATCCAGTGACATAGTGCTATTGCCCCGGGTATTTACTTTGTGAAAATAAGGAATTATTTTTTAATTTAATAATTTACTTTGCCCCACACACCTCCTGCTCTGAAGTCTTAATGACACTGTTTCTAATTTGGTTATAGAACATATCGTTGCAGAATTGTTATCGACTTGCATTCCCTGACTCATGTATGGTCTTTGCCCTGAGTGCTTTATCTGGTATTGGCTTTGAAGTGCCAATGACATCGTTGCCTAAGCCTCCTTGTGCAGACAGGATGAAAAGTGGCAAGCCATGGGATAAAAGTGGCCTCTCCCCAGAGGCCATCTTGTATACGTTAGCAGTTACAATCTAGGGTCTGAATCTACACACCTCTCATTCATATCTATATATCTACTGTCTGGTGCCAGTATATATAAAGAAAGACATTGGTCACCAGAATGAGTCTGAGACTAGATGCATATGTAGATTTGAAATGGCACGGTATGACTACAGTGATGTGCCATGATGTTAAAGAGTTTGACCCCCCCCAAAAAAAAAAGAGTTTGACCGATTGTTCTCAAAGGTGACTAAACGTCCCCAAGGAGTCTCCTGTGTGCACTTTCGCATTTGCCCCTGTCTTGTGCCTTGATTTTAATTTGGGGAATTCTGATCTGGGTGCACAGGAGAGATGTTTGGGTAAGTAATCTTTCTGGATCCTACAACTCTCGTTCCTACTATATCATGATAGGTAGATGTGTATATGTGCGCACACACACACAGACTACACATATGGGAGCTACACAGAAGTTTGTGGGAAAAGAGAATTGAAAAATAAGGGAAGTTTTTAACTAATTTTTTGAAGCAGCCTGGTAGTTAGGGCTATGTACATTTCAAGACTAGCCACAGAACCCCAGAGAAGCCTGGTTTGAAGTATTTTGTTTCCTGGTTTGAACTAAAAGTTCTCCCTTTTACTCCAGCTACACGACAGCTGAGGAATCTCAGCCCTGTCTGTGGTATATTCAAGAAGTAAAACAAAACACAAAGCCCTCTGTGTGATCAAGTGTAAAGTAAGACAAACCCATCCACAGGTTGCACTCCTGTTTGCATTCCTTTTGTTGAACTAAAATGAGCTGTGGTAGCAAAGGAAAGAGGGCTACAGGGAGGGGGAGGCAACATGCAGGACACGCTCCCTCTTAGGAACCTTCAGGGAGGCAGCACTCACTCTTCGCACTTGTCCAAAAACCCTCAGAAAAAGACCTCGTGCCTGTTCAGATTCACTCTCTGCTGTTCCGCACAGCCAGTGAGTCAGTTCTAAATCACAGAGCCCAACAGAGGATTTCCGAGGCTGTAACCCAGTGGGTCTCCACCTTCCTAATGCCATGACTCTTTCACACAGTTCCTCACATGGTGGTGACCCCAATCATAAAACTATTTTCATTGCTACTTCATAACTCTCATTTTTCTACTCTTACGAATCATCATGTAAGCCTTTGGTATGCAGGACGTAGTTTCATTGTTACGAACTGAACATATTTAGAGCACAGTGAGTAATCACAAAAACAATATAGAATTCTATAATGTTCAATATTGATTTCTAATTATAAATACATGAAATTTTGTCTTGAAGCATGGTGTAGTGTAGCTAACAGTCTTCACACCAGGTACTCGTATGTGGGCATATTTGCAGGTGGGCAGATTGTCTTAGGTGACCCCTGTGAGAGGGTCTTTCAACACCCAAAGTTCTTGTGACCTACAGGTTGAGAACCGCTGCAGTGTAATTCTTTGGTGGAATAGACAGCTTCGTCTTTCTCCTGCTGAGCGGATGGTGATTATGCACTGCCACTATTGTAATCAGCAGTCCAATGCTTACCTATCAGCACCACTGGGCCTCCTAAGTACTATTTAGGGGACATCTGTCAATGGCCCCAATGGAAACCACTTTCTCTCCTAAAAGGCCTTGGCATTTAAATAACACCTCCATTATGGCACACCTCGAAGGGAGTCAGAAAGACTGGAGCCACTCTTCGGTTCTGCTGGATAAACGGCTACAGTCAGGGGTGTAGAGAGTGAAAAAAGAGAAACTTCTAGTCATGGTTCTCTTCCATGCGAGTGCTTAGGCATTTGTTGGAAAGCCACACTGTGCAGCCCGGAGGCCCTTGAACAAGGCCACAAGGAGGGCTACAACTCCCTAGCTGTGGTGACAGCAATTGGCACATGAACAGATGCCCGGGGATTCAGAGAGTTCAGTCAGACACAAGCCCAGCAGGTCACTATGGTAGGAGGGCCTCAGCATTTTCTCCTCAGTCCACAGATCGATGGGTTTCATCCACCCAGATCATACATCTTTGTAGAGCACCTCTCACGCCATTGAAGGTGATTGCTCTGGAAATCAGTGTCTCCTAGAATGAGTTAATGCTCTACTGATCTTCACACAATCTTGGATGAAGATGAGAATCCACCCAACCAGGATGAGAATCAGGAAGTCCTGGGGGTGCAAGCAATGAAGCAACCACCAACTAAGCAGAAGTTGGGTGGTTTGGACCCACCCAGTGGTGCCTCGGAAGAAAAGCCTGAAAATCCACTTAGGAGACATTATAAGCCTCGAAATCCCCCGGAGACCAATTCTTTTCCATAGCACATGGGATTGCCATAAATAGGAATGAGCAAGACAGCAACTGGAAGACAGAGTTTCTCACAAAGCATCAGACACGCAGGGAAGCCTGGCCCAGTGGGCAGTCCCCAGAAGAAATGGTTCTTCACGCAGCCTCTTTCTCGTCGCCATCCAGCCCGCAGCAGTGTGGCCTTGCAAATCCAATCCCTGCCCACGCTGGGTCCTCCATCACTTCACCGTGGCATGTCCGTCCATCTTTGTGAGCACAATTTTTTATTAATCAGCGAAACGTTTGGGTCTTTGAAATTGAAATGGATTTCAGTCTTCTTTATATATTAATTATTGATAAATGGAGCCTGGCAGACAGGGAAGAAGACTGGCATGATTAAAGACAGATAGTTTTTAATTTTATGTCTCTAGCAGTGACAGAGGAATTTAGTTAATAGGAGCAATTTTTCAAAGGAGATGCAATCACCAGGGAGGGTGTCTAGGAAATGGACAAAGCACCAAAGGAAGAGCCTGTAAGAGACAGCAATGCCTCCACAGACATTTCCTAGAATGCTCCATCAAGAGGTAGAAGGGAAAGTTGCTGGGATTTTTTTTCTTTCTGTACTTCTGGTGATATGAATCATAAGCCTAGAAGTAGGCACATGGTATATTATTTCTGAAAGTTTTTCATTTCCAACTGAGTCAGTTTCGCTTCTTTACATGGTTTCAGACTTTCTTTAAATATGACATAATTGCTAACAGCTTTGGTTATGTAGTGCCCCAATATTGTATTGTTAAAAAACAGGTGGTAGAGTAGAAAACCATTGAACAAAAAGAACTGTTTAGTCCCTGGGTGAAGTCATCATTTCTTAACTTCCTTTCAGGAAGTCATTTAGCCTACAACAGTCTCAGTTTCTCCATATAGTAAATAGAGACTTCTAATGCCACATGATTGATAGGGCAGTTTCTGAGAAGCACATAGATAATGTACCACAAATGTATTTTAGAAATTTCGTAATTCACAAATCTGAAGTTTGGGTTGTTACTACATAGAAGCGCATATTTGTAAAAACAAGTGGAGCTAAAATTTATCTACAAAATACCGATTACTAACCCCCCACATTGTATCTTTTATTCTCCGAATATGTGTTTGATCTGATCAGCACCTCACATATATTTGAGCCCCTACTACATTGCCGAGTCTACAATCAATCCCAAAATTAAAATAGCAACAGGAGCAATAATAAAATCATGATAAAAAAGCTAAAAAAAAAAGATCGTGATCTCCCCCAGAAGGGTTGATTTAGTATGTTACACATAGGACTGAAAACTACCAAGTCAGCCGTTCAAAACCATCAGCAGGTCCCCAAGGGAGAGGTGACGTTCCGCAGCTACGACCAGTTACAATCTCAAAACCGCAGAGGCACTTCTACTCTGTCCTGCAAGATCACAAAGAATCAGAATCGACTGGATGGAAGTGCATTCTTAGTCTTGTGCCTCCACCTGTAATCATCTCACCACTCCCAGAGTTCATTAATGAAGAAGCTTCATTGTTAGAGCCAATTATAATGCACCTGCTCCAATTTATTCACAGTGAGCCCTCCACTCCTGTATCTGGAAGATCTGAGCAGGAAGAGAAAAAAATAAGGCAAAAAACACAGAATAAAGTGTGTGTGTGTGTGGGGGGGGGTGTAGGTGGAGACAATTGTTTCTTGTTTCTAAGGGTGAGGGATCCATTAGGCTAAGCTCCACTTCAGTCCTTCAATCCAAGAGCTATCTGATTGGTTGGGGGAGAGGGGAGAGAAGTTCCCTAGATACAACCCACCTTTCCTATTTTAGTGATTATCTCTTAACTGGCCTTCCAGAATAATCTACCTAAAACCTTTTCATTATGTTGTGCCCCTTCTCAAAAGCCTTCAATGGCTCTCACTGGCACCAAACTAATCCCAGCTTTCCATCCTCTCTTCCTCCTCCAGTCTCTCTCCCGCTTCAATTTATTTTATTTTTAGATCTGCAGCATATCTCATCAATAACATCGCCAGCTGCCTAAGAGTGTAAAGCCTTCCTCCCACAATTATCCCACTGCAGCTTGCATATGGCTGGAAATCAATAAAGGTTTCTGGATTGATTGTAACGCTGTGATTCAGGGCTTGTTTTTATCAGTGAATATATCCTTCTAAATTGCGCATCCATAGCAATATACAATGGATTCTGATTTTTATAAAAATGAACATTATTTGATCTTTCAATAGACCCAAAGTTTCCATCAGGATTAGCTTTTTGAAATGCATGTATCAATTGATTGATTCCTGGTTGTATTTTCTATGGTCAATAACCCATCTTCCTTGGTGTGAAGTTTACAAAAGTAGAATATTATCATATGGCATAAGTTCCCAAACTTATTTGGTCTACCCTCCATCTCTTTTCAACAACACCCCCCCCCCAGAAAAAAAGCTTAGAATCCTCCTGGCAATTCAAGCCTCTCTATCTAGCCCTTTAGCCAGGATAAAGTGTAGGTATGAGCTTTTGCAGTCCTCATGGATGGTTCCAGCATGCCCTCTTTGGAGGTGTTGTCATATGGCATTCTTTTAGCAAATCAACATACATGTAAACACATACATAGACACATACAAACCCAGCCAGGGATAATCATTGTATAAGCTGGATTCAGAGAAGCTGGATCCCAGCTCCAGCTTTCCTGCTTTGGGTCCCAAGGTCTATGCTACAACCAACAGAGTTAAGTCAAGTCTAAGTATCTGACACCTGAAAATATGCTTTAACTAACAACATTATACTAAAATAAATGCAGTAGTTCATAAAGACTAACCCTGTACATGGAATGAGAAGTGTATGCAGTTTGTTTCACAGATAGCTTAGACATGCAACTAATTACAGACACTGCTTAAAATTGATACACAGAAGTGGGAGAGAGATTAATTGCCCTCCTGGCCATTCTGAATTCTTCTATTGTTTTAATTCTGTATATCTTCTTTGGTATATTCCACCTTCTTCCCGTGCCCTGCCATCTGTCCTGGGATTGGTCAGGTCTTCGTATTGAGTTCTTATTACTCTTTCAGAAATTCTAATTCTTTATCACTGTATTGCCAAGGAGGCTTTGCTTCCCTCCAATGAGCTTTGCATAATGCTGGCTGCCAGCCTTACTTATTAGACCAGAAATGGCCGTGCTGTGTCCCAGCTCACCCTGTTTCTAATCTGAGGATTCTGGGTTGTAGCCAGCAACATCTAGGCTCTTCTCTTTCTTTTCCCTTCAATAAATTAGGTTGAGGTTACTTTGAATACTAGCTGAAAATAGACTCTACCAATAGACAAATAGAAATAAACACACTTCCTGTGTAAGGGGATTAAGCACCCTGTCAACTGGCAGTGTGTGTGTGTGTGTGTGTGCATGCGCATAAGCATGTAGTGGGGGGCATGTGCCACATGTGCATGTATGAATGCATGTATGTGTGCTGTGTGTAGGTATATGTGTGTGTTTGTGTGTGGTGCATGAGGAATGCTATTTAATTATTGGCTGTTACATTGGCTACATATGTAGAGAGAATATGCTTTCTATGAACCATTAAGTTAGGTCAGATTCCATGTCCCATGGACTCTCCAACTTTCAGCTGGACAATCACTTCTCATTGCACTAAATATCATCCCTGAATTTGCATAAAGAAACAGAGAGAAAGAAAGTGTTAAAACTTAGAACTAGCGATGTAAGGCATTTGGTCCATTGATAGTTGCATTGGTAGTTGCATTGATAGTTGTATTGGTCCACTGATAGTTTCAGGTTCACTTCTAAAAGTGATCATAAAGATTATAAAGATACTCTAGGTTTAAATGACACATTAAACCATGGCCCAAGTCATGAACGCTACCATTGCGCATCATTAACCTGTATACAATGCAATGTTTGTATGGATCCTAGTAAAAGACTGGATCCCACTCAACAATTTCAAGCACAGTTGGCATCTTTCATTCTTTAATTACCTTCACCAACTTCAAGAATTAGCCTTAACTTTTTAAAGTTTGGATATTTTACTTTTAAGATGTGTATTCCAATTTTAGGCTTATCTAAATGTATGATGGTATGGTTTTGTTTTGCTTCACTTTGCTTTATTTTGTTTTTTCCCCTCCTTTCAGGGAATAAAGATATTTGTTCCCAGTAATTTTCAGCATAATGACCTTGCCAAAGAAATAATAATATTAGAGGCCATGAGGGTCTCCAGCCAGGCTATTGTGGGACCCCTGATGCCAGAGCTAGATTGTGTGGGCAAAAATCATATCTCAGCATAATTGGTCATTGGGACAAAAGAAGAGAATGGGAAAGAAAGGGAAAAAAGTCAGCAGGTCTGATTAGAAGGTCATAGGCATTTCTAACAGCAAAATGGTCTACAAATACACTGGCTTGCTCTTAATAACATAGGATTAGAAGACAATATAATTAAGGTTTTGTCAAATGTTCAGATAAATAGCCTGACTCCCCCCCCAACTCTTTTTTCCTGCATAATATAGGCTTAAATGTAATGAAGTTGAAGGATTTATGGATGCAAATTTAGTAGGAAACTAAGTATTTTTTTCAGCATTTTTTCACCCTTCCCTGTTCTTATAATAATTAACCATTTGAATAGTTTTCTTAGCAGTGTGGGTTAAGCTATGTTCATTCTCCCTCTTGCTCAAGGTTAAGACAGAATTTGATCAAGCATCTTGACAAAAAATGACAGAGAACCCTTTTTGGAAGTTTTACCCATGTATTCAGAGGGCATCATTGCCCTCTTGAGGTGAGGCAGGGGCTGAGTGTGAGTTTCACCTTCCCTACAGTTGCTGAGCAACATCTGTGAGACAAGAGAGAGAACTCAATGACAAAGGCCTAAGCATTGTCTACATGTGTTTTCATATGTGAGGCTATTTTCTACATTTTCATTTCTATCTTTTTTCCTCTTTTTCTCTATCCCACTTTTTTTCCCCTTCTGGGAATACAAAAATGCTGGGATGTGATCTGAATCCATAATCTCAATCATAGGATATCTTATTTTGAGAAACCATATCTAGATATCTTAAAGCTCTACATGAAGAATAAGTAAGACAATAACTATCTCAATAAGATTGGTATGATGATAAAGTCAGGACATTTTATTAGTTGTTCCCACCCCAAGATCATGCTACAAATTGCATTCTTCATTCACACCCCCCAATGTTAACCTACCCACAGCTGAATTAAACTTCAATGAGAAGACACAATTACAGCAACATTTCACTAAACACAGTCTATATCCATCATTCATTACTCAGTAGAGTCCAAGAGTTAAATAGAGGGAGAAAACAGCTTCTGGATTCACAAAACTCTTTCTTTATGAATGACTGTTGGAACCAACCATCCTTTGGCCTTCTTCTCTTCATAGTTTGCCAAATTTGTTTTGAAAGGGCTATTGTGCCACCTTTCTGAACCACTTAGAAACAATTTCCACTCCTGTTGCTTGTGTGCCTTTGGGAATCAAAGTGCAGTCTCTGGGTGTCTAGTGATCAAATCAGAAACTATTCTGAGGAACATCTAGTTCCTTTATTGATTCCTGTTATATAGAGAAAAGAAAACCTGGAACTGGAAATGAAGTCTGTCATATGTATGCTGTAGTGTTTTACAGTCATTTATAAGGCTGTGCTTACTTGGTATTCTTTTCACTGGAATTCAAATATCATTTTGAATACTTTCATTTTACTTTTTCCAGGAATAGGGACTCACGTCTATTCCTGCAGAATTGTAAAGAGGGAAACCCTCTTGACCTCCGCTGGTGATGCAACCTTTATTTATGTAGACAAATTGCATGAGTCTCCCTTGTGAATGCGGACTCTGCAGCCTGGGGTTCTCACTGGCATGTGGATGGTGTATCAGTACACATTTACAAAAGGAGCTTCAAGGACAGGAAGCCATCACTGTGTGCTTTATTTTTGCCCACTGCATCCCTAGAAAACCTATCATCCCCCTTATTGGTGGAGGCTTTCCCTATTAAAGATCCGGTTTGTTGTACACCTCACCTGTGCATCAGTTAGTTCCCGTGATAACCACTGTCTGATTTTCCAACTCTGAATGTCACTCTTTACTCCCTCATTCCCTTGTGTTTTCTGTGTACACAACTATCCTCATCACTCCGCTGCACTCAAGCACTAATTGATTTATGTGCTCTCATCCTCCTTTTAGCGGTTCTGGTGGCCCAGTGCGTTAAGCACTGGACTTCAAACTACAGGGTTGGTGGTTCAAACCCATCCGTCCAGCATGGGAGAAAGATGAGGCTGTCTGTGTTTCTAAAGATATTGATTTCCAAAGGTCCACAGTGCAGGTTCTACTGTATCTGACGGAGTTGATCTTGAATCAATTAGACAGCAGTGCATTTGTTTTGGGGGTTTAATCTTAATTTCCTTGTTAAGTGCCTTGACCTGACACAATCATCATTGTATCTACAACAACTAGCATGGCCCTATATTACACAACAGCCTCTCAACAAACAATAGCCTAATCCGGGAATTAAGATATCTCAGAGGCCTGCCAGATAGATTGCTGACTCAATTGCAAGTACTTGCACTTGTTTCATTCACTGATGAATCTCCCCGTCTCCTTGAGCTTAGAAGGATACATCAGCACCAAGAGTGGGTGTGCATCGATGTATGTGTTTGGAAAATTGGAATTTTCCATAATTTTTTAAAATCAATGATCTTATCTGCACCTTTTCTGTTGTAAAAAAGACCCTCTCATACAATTTCTCTTTTCTTTATTAGCATATAGTCTTGTTCTCATGAAATTCAAAGTTATCAATATGCACACATTTGTATAGAAATAGAAATATCAAGTGGGGTTTCAAGCAATATACAGTGCTAATAAGCTATATCAGTATCTGCTGTCACACTCATGGGTCTCTGAACCATGAGTGTGTGAAGGCATGTCCCGGGAAGATAGAGCTAGTTATTAGGCTTGCCCATGGGATCTTGGATTTCACAACTCTGGAACTCAGAAATCATCACGGGATTGAGGAAGGAGCCTGGGAATAGACTTGTTTTAAAATGAGTACCTTTTGGAAAGTTCATAGCTTTGTGACTTTGGACAAGTCACTTAACCTCCATGAGACTGCTTTCCTTTCTATTCTAAGGGAGGATAGGCATATTTCTACATAATTGAGGTAAAGGGATGATAAGTACTCTGTAAAAGAAGAGTATGTATGATACTAGTGATATATAAATTGAGGACTTCTACACTGAGCTTAAAAAACAACAGTTTCTCATTAAACACTCTTATCCATTCAGTTCTAAGCAAGGAAGGGAATAATGAGAGATATTCGTTAGTAACTATTGATTTAGTGTGTGTCAGTATTGAACAATTAGGCCACTGCAGGAGTGTGTGAATGGTTCGCTTTTGGAGGGACATTCAGAATTATCTTCTAAATAGCCAAGGTTTATAGAGCCTAGTCAGAAACATGCAACCAGAAGGTGACTGTTGATTTTTTACAGACTTACAAATTGGGGCATGCAACCTGGTTATTAATAACCGCTTGAGGGCTAGTTGAGGATTATGTCCAAGCACACCAGTGGATGTAGCACTTTTCCTTCTTGGGGATTACTTTTGATACCTCAATGTCTTCATGATTCTTTGAGAAGATCATAGTCACGTCTTTCTTGCTAGATATGTCACTTGGTTCATGACTTCTGGATGCTGATGGGTAGAAATGGAGCAAATCCCAATGTTCACAGATTTCAAAATAAGGCTCCCTGTTGGGATTGCATGTTTTTGAGTCCATTTCTTCTCACAGTGCCCCACAGGACAGACTAGAGCAGTTCCATGTGGTTTTCCAGGCTGTGAACTCTACAAAAGCTGATCATCAGTTGGTGGGTCTGAACTGCAGAATTTTCAGTTAGCACCTGAGCATCTTAACCAAGGCATGAGAGGGATCTTTCTAAGATCCCCTAAGCTTGGAAAAATAAGAGAAAGAAAGTGAAATTGGCCTCTCTCTTCCACCTGCTTTTCCTTTCACCCCCAATACAAGTTGTGATGTGTTGGTGTTTGCTCCTCTTTGGGAGGGGGAAAACAGACAGATTTAAAATGACATTTCCTTGTAGATGATCTTATTAGAGTTAATTTTGGTTCTTAATGCTGGAAGTTTTTATCCCTTGCCTTTGAGTCTCTATCTTTGAGAACACAGAGTTCAATCTTTGACATCACTTAGTATCCTTTCAGCTGCACACACCATAGTCTAGCTGCACACACCAACTCTTACAAACTAGAGTTACTGAAAGCTTCAAACTTTCAGGGGCACATAGAGTGGAGGAGCACTGGTGCCAACAATATTAAACCTCCTAAGGTTTTTGTGACTCGTGTACTGCGGATAACATGAATCAAAGATCCCAGGGAACCCACAAGACCCACGCCTCAAGATTCTCATCACCCTCAAGTTAAATGCCTGGGCCTGGGGGAGTGAGGAGATGCATCCAATCTCCACTAGAGATGCCTGTGACATTTCAGTCTGTGTGGGTGTGCATGGGACAAAGACAGCAATACTCGGTTCCCAACCAACACAGGTGGTGGATTCTGCGGTGGCTTCCCCCAACACAGCGATTCATCACCTTCCTCATGCCTTGACCCTTTCATACAGTTCCTCATGTTTTGGTGACCCCCAAACCCTAAAATTATTTCTATTGCTATTTCATAGTTCTAATTCTGCTACTGTTATGAATCATAATGTAAGTATCTGATAGGCAGGTTGTATGTTCATTATTACAAATTGAACATAATGAAAGCATAGTGATTAATCACAAAAGCAATATGTGATTATATGATGAAATATTACTTTCTAATGACAAATACATGAAAAATTTCCTTGAATATGGTGTAGCATGGGAAACAGCAGTCTTCACCTGGGTTCTACTATGTGGACATATCTGTATGGGGACAAACTGTCCTGGAGATGGAGAGAGGAGTGGGTTCTTGGTTCCTGTGACCATTGGAAATAAGTCTTTTCAGATGGTTGTAGGCAACTCCTATGAAAGGGTTGTTTGACCCCCAAAGGGATGGTGACCCATAGGTTAAGAAACTCTGCCCTAATGGGACATCAAGGACTTGTATTTGTAAGTTTTTTGATAGGTAGGAAAGGTATGTCCAGGTTTGCCTTAGTGCTTGGGGTTCAGAGTATACATTGCATGCTTGAAGGTAATAGTTTGGTTATTTGTCCATGCTAGGTCACAAGAATAATCTATGTAACCATTTTATAGGTATACACATGAATATAGATGCACCCACATTTCCACTATGCATAAGATACTCCACTAGATGTCATGGGAATTAAAAAGATGAATTAGATATGGTCTCTTTCCTCACAGTTTAGATTTAGTGGGTTTTCACACCATCTGCATAAAAGTGACTGTTAGAGTCAAGGAGTGGATAATGTCCTGGTGAGAGAGTAATGGGAAATGAGCAAAAGGCAGAGGTCAGAATCATGGAGCTCATCCTACCCTTACAATGCAAAATGAAGGCAAGAAGCCAGAGAAGAAAACCAGTATGGATTAGCTGAAAAATGAGTGAGAGGAAAGTATCAGACTGAGGTAGAATCACAGAGATCTTCAAGGAAGATAGTGTCAAGAAGGACCAAGGCAAAACTCAACCAGAGAGACCACAGCAAATCAAGACTGAGCAAAGACTAAGGGAGCCATCCATTATGGAGATGCTGGTGTCCTGATTGCTTTCTAGATTGTAGGAGCATAGTTCTGTAGCACAGGGATGAAGGACGAGTGTTTGGTGGGAAATGGATGTGGTTAGTGGAATCTTTTGAGCTGTTGTTAAGGGGAAAGGTATAGAAGACCTTCTGTTGTGCTCTCTACAGTGGCATGTGGGTGAGAGCTCCCTGTGGTGGTGTGTGGGTGAGAGGCATGGTTATTGTATGCAGATCGTTTGGGGATAGGGGTTTGTCAGGGGAGTCTGAGGAGAAAAAAGAGTAAGAAAGAGAAGGGTAGAGACAGAGGGAAGCAAAGAAACCCATAGAGAGGGTGATGGTGATGAAATTCTATCCTGGAAATAGAGAGGGCCAAGCTGAATTGTAAGGTATTCCCCTCCCAGTTTTAGCATGAAGTAGAGGATGGCTGTCCCTGAATAACAAGGATGCTCAGACAAATAATCAGGTAGGGCTTTGTGCCTATCCTCTCTTGAGCAACTAAGTGTCATCTCCAGAGGTGCCGGGGACAGAGTGAGAGGCATACAGTGTTGACATGCCTGTGGGGAGAACTGCAATCAGCAATCAACATAGGTAAATCAGGGACGAACGAAGACCTCTGAGGATCCAGTAGAGAGTGTAGGGAAGGAACTTTAGTGGAAGCCATGTAGCATAGCTTTATGACTATTTCTCTGACAATGGTGGTTCTTATTGTGAGATTTGAAGATATTTCCAATTCTGAATAACCCCATGTGACAGAGTTGACCTGTCTTATAGAGTTGCTCCAGCTGCAATTTTTGTGGAAGAAGAATGCCAGATCTTCTATTCATGGGTCAGATAGATGTGTTTGAACTTCTAACCTTTTGGTTATCAGTCAAGTTTCATCGCTGTGCCATCAGAAGTCACCATTCTGATCATGAAAAACAAGCAAAATAACAAAAAGTCCTATTACCATCAAATTGATTTTTAACTCAGTGACAGTTTATAGGGTTTCCCAGACTGCAGATAGATGCAGCCTCGTCTTTTTCCCCCACAGAGTGCTAGTGAGCTTGAAATACTAACCTTAAGGTTAGCAGCCCAATGACCAAACCACAGTGTCATAAAAAGTTGAATTTTGTTTAGCATCTTAGAATATAATAATCTAGCCACAACCAATATAGAATGTAATAACACCCTCAGAACATGTCTTAATATTTTGAGAGTTATTTATTTTCAGCAAATTTACAAAAATTTTATCCTTCACTTTGACTACTAGGGAAAATAAACAATAACTGTTTTGTGCCTGGCATAAGCTGGGTTTATAAGAGAGTAAAGTCAGAGAGGCACTGATACCTTGTTAGGACTGTCAGAGTTTGCAGAATTCATGTTCCCAGTGGAGGAAAGGAGCAGATTCTGGAGATGGCAAAGAGGAGGAAAAGAAGGTGAGAAAGAAGAAAAATGAGACCTTGAAGTCTTAGTCATTCCTCATATTGACAAGACTTATTACTTAAAGTTTTGTGTGTGTCCGAATTTGAATGGAAGCAGAAATGGCCAAGGAGATGTGAAATCAGTATGCCAGATGGCACAGTTCATGAATAGACATGCATTAATAGCAACTTTTGTTTTATATCTGTGCATAGATACCTTGACCTAGAACTAAAGGAACTGTAAATGAGAGAGAGAGAGAGAGAGAGAGAGAGAAGAGAATAGGTAAAGCAAAAGTGAGAGCGAGAGCATGAGAGAGAGAGAGAGAGAGAGATTTAATGAGAGTATGGTTTGCGTATATTCCTAACTTCAACTATGAAGCAATCTTTGGAATTTGTAATTGTGCTATAAGTAAGCATCTCTATTCTTTTATAGAATTTGCTTTCTTTTGACTCTAGAACCAATTTTTAAATTGAAATGTATTTGAAAGCCCTCAGTATCAGGAATCAAAATAAATTGTTTTATTATTTGTGTAGCATGGTTCAATGTAAAATAAAGATGGTTATAATATGTGGAGAGTTTTTTAGTATAGATATTCAAAATAAAATGGTCTGAATTATATGAGATAATCTTAACAAATAAGATATAAAATGAAATTTAAAGGAGTTTGTTCATTTTATGGTTAATTTAAATTTTAAACATAGAAAAGGATTAAAAACAGACAAATAGTGGCAATCTTGTTTATACCTATGCTACCAACAACTGCACACTCTCCAGAGAGCAGTAGCAATAGCTGAGTTAGTCAAGCTTTGGGTAGATTGGTCAAACTGGGTTTCCACATATGTGGTAGTTTATAATTTAGACGTGAAAAACTGTGTGACAAGGAGAGATTCCAAAAGAGAATGGATGCCTACATTGACATCGTAGATTTAAAAAACTTAACTCTTGAGTTTCCAAAAGGGTATCAACAAAAACAGAAATATCAAAAGGCAAGCTATATTTTAGTAATTGCAGGTTGTTGGGCACATCTGAAGGAAAAGAGACTACCTGGCAAAGGAGAACTGGAAATGAGGAGGAATTGCTGAGATTGAAGTTGGTGGTAAGGGACTGCTTTGTAATGAAACCTGGCCATGGCTAAGATTCTTGAAACAAGGGAATAAATTCGAAGGATTAATGCAATGAAGAGAATAAAAGGAAAGGGATAAACATAAAGAACTGCTCCAGAGTATAACTGGGTGTAGGAAAGAAATGATGATGCAAGATGATAAGTTAACCCATGCGGAATGAAGGACATAGATCAAATAGGCTGAGAAGCATCCTCTTAAGAGCCATGGACTGAGACAAAGATGGATCTTAAAGTCCAGTGTAGAGGATTCTTTTTAGCAAATGAAAGACAAAAAGCTGCCAGGGTCATGAGAAGACAGGTTGAGTGGTTTTCTCTATGGTCTTCATTGGAGCTTTCCATTTGTTCCCTGTGTACTTCATGAGTACACAAAGCATCAGGCGGGAGCTTAAGGAAGGCCCCACAAAACAGAAAGATCAAGTAGAACTCAAGCTATGTGCCTAATTAATTCCCTGGGGCAACTCAAAAGAAGCCCCACAGACTGATCCTCTTCTTTCAAGCACATTAACATTGACTGGCGCCAATTAATTAGTGTCAAATAATTAGGGAATTAATGAACAGTTAAGGTGCCCACTCTTACACAATTGGTCATTTATGATGATTAGCATTTTGTGTGATGTGCTGCACCCCAAAGAGCTCATTTTCAGAACCAAAATACTCAGGAGAGAGGCAGTCAAGGAGAGACATTTTCAATCATAGAATTATTGGGAAACAATAGTTATCTACCACAGAATTTATTTGCAAATGTTTTAACCCAGACTTGAAAACAAACATCCCCTGATTAGGCCAAATGGCTATTCATTAATGCATACATATGAACTTTGATAATGCCTTGTATTGAAATATTAAAAATGGGCAAGGTAATCCTTGTTTCCCAAATGAGTCAACGACACTGAGGACTGATCTACTCTGCTCTGGACATTGCCAGGAGGTCCACACCTTCATCCTCTCTCCTCCGCCATCTTCTACATCAAGCTTCTTCCCACAGCACTGCACTTCTCTGTGGCAATGGCGCCCAGAACTCATGGGTGATGTTTATGATTAAGGGGGCTTCACGGGAACCTTCACAACTCCCACAATGAAACCTGAAGAATAGAGTCATTGGCCCACCTGAACTGTTCTCTCAGTTTGCTGCCAAGTCTTTCTCCGTGGTCCTCACTCTCTCAGTCATGTGGTCCTGGGTCTCTGCGTCCTGGCACAGGTACCTCACCTCCTAATCACCGCCTCCGAGTCTCTGTGCTGCTCTGCTTCTCTCTCTCTTGGTCTCCTTGCCTCTCACAAAGGTCACTTCACACCGTGAGTTCAAAGGAGCTCCCCTCGTGGCTCTTCTTTGTTGATGATTCTGGAAATCCCCTCCCCATGTTGGCTTCTGAACTAGTTCATCCTTATAGCCAGGGGAAGAACAACTAAACCTTGCCAAAGACTCTATTATTATTACACACTATTTCTGTAATCCCACCCAGTCCTTTGGTGGGAGTTCCAGAGACATTGATGGAGAAGCTATATTAAAAAATTCCACTTCACCACAGATGTCCAAAATTAAAGGGTAGAAATATATATAGTTTAAGGTTAAAGGTTAAAGACTAGCTCACCTCCAAGTAAGCTTTGCCTTTCAGCATTGTCCTTACAAAGGGACATTTGGAGCAAAAAGTTACATTTGTATGAACATAAAGGGAAGTAGCTGCCCATGGCTATGTGTTAAGTTGCTGCTTCTGATCTAGCCATGTCCCAGCAGGCAGAGTCCTTGCTAACCAACAAAATCCACATGATGTCAGCGATACAATAGACTTTCAATATTATAGACTGAGAAAAGGTGTCATTGGTTGATGGTCTCATAGAGTGCTAATTATGGGAACATAGCTAGTGTGGTGCACTTCCTAGTCACTCTTCTAGAGTAATGAGCATGTTATTTTATAAGCAATATTTATGAAATTATACAGATTTCTGTAATCGGTCTCTAGAATATTGAAGTGAGGTGGCTTACTTTGACCAAAAAGAGAAGCACTTGTCAAATTTTCATGTAGTAAGTGAATCAATAATCTTAATGAATACTTTTGAAAAGATATTTGGAGTCAAACATTATGAAAAACACTCAGGGTAAAAGAATAGCACTAAATGGGTGTGTGTGTTTTCAATTATTAGTTATTCATGGTCCTAGTTCTCTCCAAATCATGTCAAATAAGACTCACTCTCTAGTTCAGGCATCCTATGGTTTTTTAAAGAAAAAAAAAAGAAAAAGCATTGCATTTTGCTCTTTGCTCAGATTCAATTTATAAAATTAATAGTACATATTTTACCACAAATAGAGGAACGATGTCTGAGTATTTGGTGCTCATTAAAGACTCATTCTCTAGTTCAGTTCACCCATGTTTTCTTCAAAGAAAAAAAAAGAAAAAGCATGCCAGCTAGCCTTGTCAGTTACTCTGCTTATATGAAATGATGTGGGAGATGGACAACCTAGAAACTTAAGCCATTTTAAAGTAACAATTAAAAAGCATCCTACAATTCTTCTGATAGTTATTGAGTCTGCCCTTTTGTGTCTAGAAGAGAGAGTTGAAGATGTGGTGTATCTCTTTTGAAGAAGGGCATGGAGAGGAATAGAAATCCCATGCCTTGATAAAGTTTTTCCAGGATCCCTCAGGCTCTCTGCACACAATCAACAACAAGGGTCTAGTTCTTTGATCAGCAAACTGAGGCTTGTGGGACATATGCGGCTCTTTCAGTGTGAATATGCGACTCTGAAGTAACATTGAAAACATTTAAAGGCTATTGTTTCAGATCATGGTGATTTCATTGGTTTGGAAAACCTATTTAAGGCTCCTGAGTGATTTTAAAGTTGCAAGGAGGGATAGGATTGACTCTTTGGTTTCAAGAGACTGGTCTAGATTGATCAGAAATAGCACACACACTTTTAGTACTAAAACTTGCATAGAGGGCTTTAATCCTGTTATGTCATTAGAGATGCAATTCAGCTCCTTATCTTTTATGTCTTTCTACTGGGTACTCTGGGAAAATAAAAGTACCATGACCATAGTCATCTAGCTAGCCTCATTGGACAGAGACTATAGAGGCCTGCTTACAGATGACAGAAGAACTCCTGGCTGATGGACTACTCCAAGCTGCTGCAAGCTGCTCTCCTTTACTGCCACCTGCAGATTGGCTAAATTTTTGAAAACATCTGATAATAGGCATATTTATGGCTTAGGTTCAGCATGTCCATATTCTCAACTTCTACGGAACAGATGAAGCTGTCTGCTCCTCAGGTTTCTCAGGGATTGAGAGGAAACATTAAAATCAAACAATTAACATTACAAATGTGGTGTCTTGGTAAACTTGCCTTGTGCCCCTATAAAGATCAATAAAGCAGACAAAAGCTATTTTAAAGATCAACGGAATCAAAAACCCCGAGGACTCTCAATCTAGATAAGGCTTTCTGAGACCCATTAAAAGGCCAGTTAATTTGAACCTGGACAGTTCTGCCAAAATTAGATCTTGCAGGATTCTAATCCTCGACATTCTGTTCATGTGAGGCCATTGAAGGTATTTGTGAATTATCTCCCTAGGAGAAGATGGAAAAATCTCCTTTTCTGATTTTATTGAGAATGGTGCTATTATGGATGTCATTACATTTATTTTATATGATTCTTATACATTTACTTCTTGAGTTGGAAAACGGTAATAACTGCTAAAAAAAAAAAAGCTTTATTTTCCCTATTCTCTCTTAAGACCTTCATTCTTATGTAGGTGGTGTGGGTTCATTTTTGTCGCCTTACAATATATTAAAAACTGAAACATTATTACTGTTTCTTATATATCGTTTTAATCTCTTCTCTCTTTTTTTGTCTTTCTTCTAGGTAAGTCGTGCCACTTTCTAAATATTACCTGAATCTGGTTGAGAAAAATGGTAAGTCGTTCCTGAATATGGCTTTATTTTCCAGAGTGAAAAAAAAAATCTTTCATTTTCCTTTCTGTTCTCAAGCTGCATTTTTGTATCAACACATTTCTAGTCTTTTGTCCATTAACACGAAAGCAGTACTTGGTCATGAGTG
>PVJH01024527.1:0-32906 GCA_004026705.1 Nesogale talazaci
ATGTCTGTCCTGAGCCATCGGTTCTTGCCCCCATCCAGCTACCTAAGAATGGGCATGGGTGTTTGTAGGAAAGGTAAGCATATGCCCCTTGAGAACCTGCTGTTATTGTTTACTATTTCATTTCCCTAAATCATAATCATGTCTCACTCTGTCCTTTGTCTCGCGTGTCCAGGTAAGATTGAGGTCAGTGGGCACACATGCCTGGTTCCTAGCAGAGCATCATACTACTAATGTGCCTTTCCTGTTTCAGGACCCAATTTAGAATTCCATAATGCCTGTGGTTGTCCTGTCCCCTTTGTCTCTTTCTGTGTTAGTCCCGGTAGATTAGAGAAACAAATTCATAAACACGCTTATGGACATAAGGGGAAGGTTTATATACAAGTGGAATGGAACATTGAGAAAGCATCCCAACCTAGTCCAGTCCAAGGTCATAAGTCCAATATTAGCCCATATGTCCAATACCAGTCTATAAAGTCTGCTTCCAACTCACGAAGCATGTGCAATGACACCAGGACAATCACAGGCCAGTAGGTGCAGAGTCTTATGTATACAGCAGCAATAGAAGCATCCTTGCACTCACTGGTAGGGATCTCTCCATGGTTCCTCGCTTCCAGGACTTAGGGTTCATCTGCAGTATCCATTGGCAGTAGAAGCATCTCAGTGCTGGCAGGGGTTTCTCTGTGCCTTTTCTGGCTTCGGAGGTCTGATTCCATCAGGGTAAGCCCATGTGGCTTCTCCGGCTCCCCCAGTTCCTAGGACTCAGGGTCTATGCTGCCATCTTGTCTTATCAGTTGAGTGTCTCCAAGAAACTGAGTCTTTAATAGTCTCTCACCTCCACAAGGGAAATACCAGGAGATTTCCCAGAATTCTCAGAGAAAGCCAAGCCCACACAGAGGTCTCACTGGCTTTCGCCAGATTGACAGGCTAGACATCACGCCTACACTCCCAATCATGAATTTGACACCAAAGTACATGAACACCACACTTTCCCTCTGTGATAGTGCTTTGATGTCTCTTTGTCCTTTGTAACCTTGACACTTTTAGCAAATCTTTCTTTTTTTTATTAATCGTTTTATTTATAATAATTTTATAACAGTCTATCATTCAGTTGTATTAAGAACACATATATATGTTGAAGCATCTTCTTTCTACCTGAGCCCCACTTTTATTCTCCCTCCCTCTCCCACCCTCCCACCTTTGATATATTATTATTGTTATTTTATATCTTACACTGTCCACTGTCTCCCTTCACCCACATTTTTGTTATTCATTTCCACTGAGGGGTGGGATATATATCGAACCTTGTGATGGATTCTCTCTTTCTCCCCCTATTCTCCCTGCCCCCACCCCTGTCTCTGCCCCTTTCCTCCTCCTCCATCTGGACCACTGTGTGTACTTCAGTCTAGCTGGATTTGTAGAACTGGATCAGGGTAATCAGGAGTCGTGGTGGATAGGAAACATCACCCCCAACAAAACCCACTGCCCCGGAGCCCAGCCCGATGCACCACAACCCACAGAACAGTGTAGAGCGGCCTCAGAGGCTGAGTATCTCCATAGAAGCAGGCCGCCACATCTTTGTCCAGCTGAGTTTCTGGTGGGTTTGAACCACTGACCGATGGCTTCATAGGTGGGCGCTAACCAGGCATGTGTTTCTCATTCAGGGATTGCTAATGAGCCAATCTAACATCAACAGGTACTGTGTGAACGAGTCACCCGCCCGGCACCTCCAGGGTAATACATGCAGAACAGCTGGCCACAGCTCACCCCGACCACGTGTTTGTTGTTGTGTGGCTCAGACCACAGGGTTTGCAAAGACTCCACACTTGAATGGGTTTGGGGGACATTTGGTGTCACCCTCCTTGGCTCTGAGTCTGCACTCACAGGGAAATTCATTGTCATTCAGATCCCCCCCCCCCCCCATTGGCTGTTACCTGGTCTCTCCCCAAACAGAGGTATGACTATGGAAAACAGCACTTGTGTCTATGACTTTAAATTGCTGACTGATCTCTTGCAGCTGGTGGGGAAACTGCCACGGCAAATAGAAACTGCTTATTAGTGTCCCCCCCACCCCACCCCACCCCACTCCTCCAAGCGGTGCCCAGAGTCCATGCCATCCCCGCTGTACCCTGGATACGCCTCTACCCTCACACCCAGGTGGGAGCAACTCAAAGCTATGCCAGGGAGAAGTGCAGGGAGGAGAGGAGGGGAGGAGGAAACAGAACACCCAGATTTCGGTGGGGGGGGGCCTTATCTTCTTCCCCACTTCTCCTCCTCATACCTGCCAGACCTCAGAAGCTCACCTGAAAGGCGGCACTTTTTGTCTACCTTTCCCGTGGGAATTCAGCTCAGCCAACATAACCCTTGAACTCTGCTGGGCCACTGCCAGCAACTTTCAAGCCTTTCCCCCTGCAGATTACAGTGACGGGATGGCGTTTTTATTGAGGCAAGATTAGATTTTTTTTTTCTTTCCAGATTTAAAAAGTGTGGTTCACATGATCTTTAGTACTTTCCCTCTTGCCTGAAGACCACAGAGCTGCCAATTTCAATTTGCTTCAGCTTTTATCACTGAGGGAAGCTTAAGAGAAGAAAGAAAAGGAGAGAGTGCCCGCGAGAAGTATTTCTCTTGGCCCTGGCACTTAGCACAAGGGTGGCGGAGGACACACACATTGCCCAATCTCTTTTGTGGAGCTAGTGAGCTAGGAAGCTGTCCGGAGACCGGCTGCCTCCAGTCTGGCCAGCTTAGTGGACACCACGCAGCCATGTCCATGGAAGTGCTCCTTGAATCCTCCAGAGAGGGCAGTGAGCGTGTAGTCAGACGCCCTTGTCGGGAGAGGGGAGACAGGATCCTAAATCAACCAGTCTTGCTTTTCATTCTAGTCCTACTCATTCTCGGGGGGCCATTTCCTGACTCATTCTTTTAGTCACTGTATGTACTGAGCACCGACCTGCTCTGTGCCCGGCACTGCTAGGCAATAAAATAAAGTAAGTAAAGTCCCTGTCTTTCCTCTGTCTTTATTCTTATTTTTAAAATGATGTTTTATTGTTGATGGGTTTTTTTGTGTGTGTGTGGTGGGGTGATTTTTTGATGGAAGTTGACACAGCCAATGCAGTTTCCATGTCAGAATGTGTGTACAGTATGCTCAGTGGCAGTAGTTCCATTCTCCACAAGGAGCCCACCTTCTCTGGTTACATGTGGGACTGCAAACTGCAACCTAAGCAGTTCAAAATCAGCAGCACTCCACAGGAGAAAGACCAGGCTTTCTACTCCTGTAAAGAGGCACCGTCTCAGACACTCACAGGGGCAGTTCTACCCTGTCCTGTAGGGTGGCTCAGAGTGGGCCTAGACTCAGTGGCAGGGCATTTTTGGTTTATGTCCCTAGCGGTTCCCCCCTCACAATAGCCTTAGAGGTAGGGAAGGACAAAATGTACTGCAGCTATAGGCCTCATATAGTATATGCTCAGGGAACATTTGTTAAGTGAATGTTGAATGAACCTCCACTGATAGATAAAAGATGACTTCAGAAGTAGTCATGAGTTTGGTTTCAAGTTTCCCACCTGCACCAGAGGCTGGATGTAAACTCACATGCTATGAATAGAAACACCAAAGCCCATCATGACTCCAAGACGCAGCACCCGCTGGAAAATTCTCCAAACCCTTCCTTGAACTGTCAGGGAAATGACACCCATATCCTCCTCCTCGGGGAGTCTTGGAATGATTTTGAGGAGTGGAGGCCCAGCAGATCTGATGTGGATGGGGTTCCCCATGAGAAGAGCCTGCATCCTTGGAAGGTTCTCCCAGAGTCA
This sequence comes from Nesogale talazaci, assembly GCA_004026705.1. Taxonomy (NCBI): domain Eukaryota; kingdom Metazoa; phylum Chordata; class Mammalia; order Afrosoricida; family Tenrecidae; genus Nesogale; species Nesogale talazaci. The sequence goes on from PVJH01024527.1 coordinate 3,805, forward strand.
AACTGGTAGGGATCAGAAAGCTGGGTGTCTGGTGCAGATCTTTGTGTATCGATCTCCCCTTCCCCCCCCCCCCCCATCCCAATAGTTTTATTGATAAGAAATCCACTTGGCATACACTTCCTTCCATAGTGAAGTTGATTTTAGAAAGAGTTGTACAGTTGTACATACATCATCACAACCGTTTCTGGGGCTCCCTCCCACTCCTACATTCATGTTTGCTCCCCAATTCACTTGAGTCTCCCCAGGTCTGGATGTCTGACCTGTTGAAAACCCTGTTGGAAATAACCCTGTGGCCTTGTTTCCTTTCAGAAGTTTGTGCTTTCCCTCTAACCTCCCAGTTTGCATCTGGCTCTATTAAAGCTTTTTAAAGATAATAGATGGAGTTAAAGCAAATTTATGAATTAAAGTAAATTTGTACCTCATTAACCTTAATTTTTCTCTTTCAGAGAGGGACTGAAGGGTTAAGATGACAGTTATCTAAGGCCTAAATAGATCAGAGAGCTTCATCAAAGTCACAGAGCAAAGAAGCCGCAGAACAGAATCAGAGTCCGCAAATGGTGGGTTACATCATGGGCTGCTCATCACAAAGTCAGCAGTTCGAACTTACCTGGTGCTCTGGGGGAAGCTCTCTGTTCCACTGAGATGCACGGCCTTGGAAGCCCACAGGAGCAGCGCAACTCCGCCCATTGTCTGGCGAGGTGTCAAAGTGGATCCAATGACAGTGACTGCTCCTACAGTACCGTGCTCATGCGCATGTGCACGCACACACAAATTTACTGCCGTGGAGTTCATTCCAGCTCACCACAACCCTTCAAAGGGGCGCAGAGCCTGTCAGTCTTTACAGGAGTGGAGTGCCCCATTGTTCTCCCTCAGTGCCCATGGTGGCCTTAGACTTCAGGCACTGAGTGCCCCCCCACTGATGTTCCACCATAAAGTGTTCTGTAGGAACAAGGAGGAGAATATGTGGAAGGTACATCTACCTGCTCAGGATACCGAGGGTGCAGCAGGCTCCATCTTCATGCCCATTTTACCCTGACCACAGGAGACCGTGCAGACGCTTTCCACTGGAAATCAGACAAGGGTGCTGACTCCAATGCCCCCTCTGCCGCATAGTCAGGGTGTTCACATGGAAGAAGGTTGTCACTGCTGGTCCATGGGCTCTGTTTGCCCAGGGGTGTGTGATGACTTTCAAGCCACTCCTCCCCAGTGTCCCCCTCTGGGCACATGGGTTTCAAGTGGAGGTCATCATGCTGAACAGGCGGCGTTCGTGCCAAAAGAGCTTTTGCCTGTCCACATGCTGTTAAGTGTTTGCTCAAAGACAGTGATCCAGTGCTTTTTGTGTTTAAGTTTTAAAAGCTCAAACTAAAATTCTCTCAAAAGTCCTGATCCGCTCCAAAGCCTTCACCTCATTCCCTGGGTCCTCCCTGGTCTTGAACTTTTCCACATCAGACACGCAGCACATTGGTTTTGGGTCTGTTTGATTTAGGTTGTTGGTGTCCTTTATTGTCTCTTCCCAAAGGCTCTTCGCAGCCCCTTTCTAACATTACTTAAGGGTGGTGGGGGTGGGGGGCGTGAAGTGCGAGGCCCCCAGACTGGAGCTGAGTGGACTGGCAGCAAATAGTTACACCACTGCATAGCGCCTTCTGACCAGGGACCCGTGCGCTCTCCCCCACAGCCAACCTCAGAAGGAGGCTCCGTAGTGCCTGGACTACAGGAAGAACAAGTGGCTGGTGTGTCAGTAGGGCCACTGAAGATGTGGGCTTGTCCTGGCGCTGACGGGAGCTGTAGGGCTGTGGGTTCTTCATGAGCAGGGCCTTTTGTGTCTCCTCCTCCCCCCTCCCCCCCTGCACAACACACACAATATTTTGCTCAGAAAGAGAAATAATGGCCTCTGCCTGTTTTACAGGTAATGAGAACATTTTTGTCCGGACACACATCAAGCAGGGCTTCTCATCAAACTCTTTCCTATATGCAGAGCTATGAAACACCTAGGATGAAATAAACCAACTCCTCCAAACCAGTCTCAGAATAGCTCTACCCACCACTCTCACCACTCCCTTTGATTGTTTGTTTGTTTAGAACAGATTTACGGAGAATTGACTGCTTCCTTTGATCTGAGTGGTTGAATGTCCTGTTTGGAGAGATAGGAGTAGGGGTGGGGTGGGTGGGACTGGCCCAAGGTGTGGAGGAGGGGGAGTGGGTCTGACAACATTCCCCTCGAGGAGTGGGCTGTGACTGGAGGAGGTATGAAATAGAATCATTTTCAACCTCTCCGTTGAGATGAGGCCACTGCTTTTTGTTCCATCAACTCAGCCCTGACTTCCTGGGTGCCCTTGATCAGACCCGGAGGCTGGCAGTGGGCCACACTGCCCCTCCCCAGCCAGCCCAACAGAGATGCAGGAATTTGGAAGAGCTGCCCATTTCTGGTTATTGTATAACCAGCGGGGGATCGAATGTCAGGGCTAAGAAAACAGAGCAGCCTACCTGTTGGATCCAATGACCTCATACCCCAATCTGTTCTCATGGTGTCCGCTTGCACTATCTGTCAGCGACTCTTTCATCACATGCACACCTTACATCATCCTCTCTGAGCACCCAACTTGATCGTTGTCGCTGCGCCTAGAACACAATGAAGGACAGCAGCTTAAGGTTCTGATTAAGCCCCTGGCAGTCTTGCCGGGGAGTGGGGGAGTGGGACTTAAACATGTGTTTTTTTTCCAATTAAAATTCAATGAAAGAAAACAAAATCCAAACATCTGGACAACAGGTAGCATCATAATAAGCAGAAAAAAACTGAACTTATCAAGGGTTTTTATCTTACTCGGATCCATAATCAACGCTCGCGGAAGCAGGTAACTCTACTGCATAAGACCTCTTTGCAGTGTTGAAGCCAGGAGGTTATTTTGAGGACTAAGGTGCCTCTGAGCCAAGCCTCATAGCATGTGAAATTTGAACAATGAAGAAGAACAATCAGTGCATCTGAATTATGGTGCTGGCAAGGAATATTGAAAGTACCATGGACTTCCAAAAGAGCAAACCTGTTGGGAAGAAGTATGGTCAGAATGTTCCTTAGAGGTAAGGATGGTGAGACCTTGTTGTACATAGTGTAGACATGTCAGGAGAGACCGGTCCCTGCAGAAGGACATCAGGCTGGGTAAAGTAGAGGGGCAGAAAATGAGGATGGCCACAGTGGACTCCAGCATGAGAACTGTCGGGAGGGAGGTGCAAGCCCAGGAGGTGTTTCGTTCTGTGGCGCTGGGAGTCTCGAGCTGGAACTGACTTGACAGCACGTAACAACAGGACACGTGAATGGGGAAAGAGGAAAGAGTTTGGGGTTTTTTTTTTGTTGTTTTTTTTTTGCATTTTCAATTCGGAAGTCACTATTTCGCCCCTGGATTTCTAGTCCCCAGCTTCATTCAGTAAGTAAATGTCGAAATGAGCAACCCCCTGAGGGCAGCCACAGTGAGTGGCCCCGGCCTGGTCCCTACCTTCTCAAAAAAAGAAATGGGCAAACCACCTCTTTCCCACCCCCAACCCCCAATATGACTAATTTTGGGACTTTCCTGCAAGGGAAGTGGAAGTTCTGCCACCATCTCCTACCTGATCACTGAATTGACAGTCTCATTGACTAGCAATTGACCTTCTCTTGACAGATGAGGCAAGTGTCCCTTTAGTCTATGCTTTTAGGAGCCACTTCTCATTGCCTGGCTCACTGTGAAGACCAGGAGAATGGGAAATGGGTAGGAGTCAAAAGTTACAGTGTCCTTAAGTTAGAGTGAAGAGAATTGGGGGGACACTGAAAGGGAAGCTCATCACCCTATGGTGCTGTTCCTGCCATTCATTAGTTCACTCATTAATCCACTTAGCCATTTGTGAGCTCAACAGACACTTTTTGAATGCCTGTTCTATCTAGGCCCTGCACTTCATAATGTGCTGGGGAAAAACAGATCAGGGCACACAGTACCTTGTCTTGAAGGAGCTATGATCAGTGGCTTCAAGAATCTGCCCCAGAATCAGAGTTCAGCCAGGGCCTTGGAGTAGGGTTTTATCATTGAACTAGAATATTGTCTTTCAAAGGTTAAGCCTTCAGGGTATTTAGATCAGAATTGCCTGGTGGAGCTTATTAAAATGTAGATTCCTGGGCCCCACCCCGAACTCACTGAATCAGAATATCTGGTCTGGGCCACCCCCTAGTGTGCTGGCTCTGTGGAAAAAGGCTGGAGGATGTGGAGCTAAACCATGAGCTACAGCCTGTGAGAAAGCAAAGGAGCCAAGACGCCTGAGAGGGACTGGGCTCCACATATTTCTAAGTGTGTGTTGAAGTGAAGAGCTTGAGCTATACAGAGCCTATGGGGTCTTTTCCCCAACAGTTTTACTGGCCTGTAATTCACATATATAACTCAATAGTTCACTTGCATCAAAAATAGTTGTGCAGTCTTCAACACAATCCATTTTAGAACATTTTCTTCCATTGTGCTCTCCTCTTTAGTAGCCCCTCAATTCCCCCAGCCTCCCCTGCCTTACCCCCAAGGAACCAGCCCACCCTGGATCATCCCGCTGGGGTTTGAGATACGTACGGGTGGTTGCTCCCAGCATGACAGCAGAATGCAAGCCACCACACCACAGCAAACTGACAGATGAGTGGTGGGTCTAAGCAGATAAAAAAATTGAATTTCCAGGCATGGACTTGCTAGCTAATGAGAAGAGCACGGTTATGACCCTCGCATATATTTTCAGAGTGTTTCCCCAGGGGTTGCACCAGCCTTTGGTCTCATACAGGGTGGGAGTGCACTAAGGGACTTCTGGCTGCTGTGTTGTGTATCTCTGACCCAAACTGTGACTGAGCAGGGGCTGAGCCTTTCCGTGCTGTCTGATTGGGTCACAATCGTGAATTTGCTCCTTTACTCTGGCTTCCAAATTAATACCATCCCCTTAATTGTTCTCCCTTGTTTTTATTATGGAGTATTATACAAGCTGATCATGGAAGGATATTTTTGATAGCATTTGTCAAATCACTATGAAGACATCATGTTGCTCAATGCCAAATCCCTCTTGATTTCAACCACATTTCCTTTTTTTTTTTTTTCATCAGAAAATGACACCTTGCCCAGCAAGCAGAGCAGAGTCCATGTTTGTGTTGACTGGGAGTAAGGGAGTCTAGAAGCAGGTCTCTGTGCTGGCCACTGAGTTTCAGCCCTGCTTGATGTGCCTAGCTGGCTTTTTGAGTCCACTTCCTGGGACTGTATCCAGCAGCAAGTGGTAAGTCCACTTCTAGAAGGCTGATGAGTAAAAACAGTGGGTACAGGGTAGCCATGCCAGGTGGGTGGTGGTTGTGGTGGGTGGTAGTGAGAGGTATTTCCATTCAGAGGTGGCTGGCTCTGCAGGATGCCCAAACTGCTCTGAAAGCAGGCCAGAGGCAATGTGAGGAAGACAAAGCCATGGTGGCCACCTCCTGCCCAGGGTGCTTGACTGCAGTAACCAGCTGACCAAGGGCTTCACATCTCATTGCTCCTTTCCCTCCTGAGTGGTTGGCCTCAGTCCCCCTCCATTTTTATCTTGAGCTTTGCTATTACATATGCATGTATTAAGACATATTAAATATGTATGCATGTAAATTAAAGTTGTAAGCAGCCTGAAATGTTTGGGTGGTTGCATTACAAGTAAATACAGCCGATGCCTGGAGTCCTAAGACTGCGGCACACCTGATGCAGTGGCCAACTGAGAACACTTGCTGTGCCAGGCTGGCAGCCCAGGAGGAGGGCTGGCTGGCTGCAGAACACAGAGAAGGGGGAGGTAGACTGAGTCCTGAGCTCAAAGGTGGTCTTAGCTGTGACAGCTGTGGACAACTCTCACTCCTCGTGTTTGTAAAGTCCCCACCTTGTCAAGTAGATGTGAGGTCATGGTGCAGAGAGGCCGGAGAAATGAGGTATTGAGTCCAGGGCAGAGGCAGGAAGTGTGGGTTCCAGGAAGAAGAAATTAGGGAGCCATGAAAGGCTCTGAGCTGGATTGTGACCGGAGGAAAGGGGACCTACCATGTGAAGGCTAGTGTGCACGGAGGTCTGGCAGGTGGAGACACGAGGACGCTGAAGTGCGGGGCTTCTGAAAGAGCCTGCATCTCCAATCTCTCGTGTTAGCCCTAGAATGTTGTCGGCATTGTTCCTGGCCTCCACTGCTGGACCAAGGACCTGGAATATCTGTCCCTTGGGCTATCTTTTTGACAGGGCCCACTTTGCTGATACTTGGCCCATACCTCTTTTAGCACCTCTGCTTGGCCAATCTCTAGGTGCTTCTCTGGCCCTCTCAAAGCAAAGTTGTGATGAAAACAGTGAACTGGCAAGGTTTTGAGTTGGTGCAAACACGGATTGTGTCTTTGTTTCAGGGGACACATATTTCCTGAGACCCCACAGTGAGTCTGCCATTGTGTAAATCCTCTCTGTTGGGGAGGCAGAGAAGAATGGGGTGACAAGCTATTGGTTGGGGCAGGGCACAGGCAGAGAGGGACACCTGGGATGAGGGAGTGGCTAAGTTACATGGGGACACAAAAAATGCACAGAATGAGGAGGGGTGAGAGACCAAGGTTGCTCTTCTTTGTTCTGGGGACCAAGGAGGAGGTGCGCGCCCCCCCTCCCCCAGCCACAGTGAATGCTCCATTCTACAGTGGGCTCTGTGGTGGGAAGTTCTCTGAAAGCCCACGGTCTGGGTGTACCTGTCCAGGTGCTCCTGTTTCCTCAACAGCTGGAAGCAGGCTGCCCTAGACCAGGGAGCAGAATGGGAGGAGTCTGCCCCTACCCTGACAGCCCTGCTCCCCTGGGGGAGCTGTGAAGGGCCCCGCCTGCACTGGGAAGTCTGTATTATGGGGTGCCACCAGCCCCAGTCCCCAGCAGGGTCCAGCACGTGTTGACTCACTAGGGGCCTCTGGGCAAGTGGTTTCCTCCTTGCACTTCCTTCCTCTTTCAGAATTGGGCTGGGTGAGCTTAAAGGTCCCTTGCAGTTCCATAGATTGGATGACCTGACTGCAGAATTACAGCGCGGGCGTGTGTGTGTGTGTGTGTGTGTGTGTGTGTGTGTGTGTGTGTGTTGTTAATAGGGTGCTAAGATAGCTGGAGGCTGTCCTTTCCCCCACGTGCAGCTCTCATTACTGTCAGGAGGCGTTAAGTGGACCTCATGGAGATGAGAAGAGACCCCTTAATTAGGCGCCACCCCACAGGCAGGAGGGCTGGCCTGTGGAGCTGGAGGGGACATCAGAAGGACTCAGCAGGTTCACACTCGGCTGACCAGCTAGATGAATGGGGTCTGTCCACCCACACGGGTCTGGAATCTTCAATTATGGCAATTACATCAACAGGTCGGAAGGGCAGCACTTTCACTGAAGAGGTGCAGGGCTTGAAAGAAAAATCCTAAAGCCACTGTTTTCTTCATCCTTTTAAAGGGATTGGGTTGATGGGAGAAGAGCCCTGACTCCAGACTAATTGGGCCGCGGGGGGGGGGGGGGGGGGGGGGGGGGGGGGGGGGGGGGGGGAGGGGGGACACAAAGATGCTGGCATGCTTTGCATGCTCCCCCCACTCAGCACTGGCCTTGTCTCTTGGTCCTTGCCCACTGTCTCTGAGCAGGCCCCCAATACAGGGAGTCCATGCACAATGGGAAGAGACCCTCAGGCTGGGCTGCAGTGCTGGCTGCTGTAAGCCGTCCAGTTTGAATGACTCCATTTGCAAGTAAGTCATTAGGCTTTCCTTTCTGTCTGCCTGTGTCTGGCCACTCTGCCTCCACTCAGGGACGGTGGAGAGTGGCTGCTCCCGAGGTGCCCTGGCTGGGAGGAGAGCTCAGTCTCCCACACAAAAGGTTGGCACACCACCCATGTCCCCTGGGTCAGCCGGCTGGCGAGTGGGTTTGCATGCCTCCCCGAGTAGCTACTTCTCACTGCCCTGAGTTGTAGCTGTCTCCTGGAGACCCAAAGGAACAAAGTAGAACTGCCCCTGTGGGTTTCCAGGATGGTAACTCTTTACGGAGTAGAAAGCTTCATCTTTCTCCTGAGAGCAACTGGTGGCTTCAAACTGCTAACCTTGCAGCTCAATACTTTACCACTCTGCCACGCCACGAGGGTTCTCCATCGGGTTGTATTAGAGCTTAAATTCTAACCACTCAGGTTTGCCACAAAAAAAAAAAATTGTTTGCAAAAAAATGGTTCTGCCAGCCCAGAATCCATTTGTGAGCTCCCCACAGAGGTGGAGCCTCACCGAGTCCTTTCTGATCATTGACGGAGGGTGTAGGCAATCTTGTCCTCAGGCAGAGTACCTTAGAGAGTGGACTGGCTCCACCCCCTGCTGCCAGCCCAGGGAGAGGCAGTCTCTCTCCTAGGGGCTTACCTGGGTGTGTCCTTGATGGACAGTACAGATGGGTCACATCGTCCGTCATAAGTCCCACCCCATCAGTTTGGCCTTGACTGCCTTGGTTTGAAGGCCCTGGACCAACCTTGTAAGTCCTTTTATCTAACAATGTATGCATCCCAATCATGGTCTCTGCTTCTGTAGTCCCACCTGTAACTGTCACGTGCTAACCTGCTTTTGTGACACTTTCCTTTGTCCTGCCCCCCCTCCCCCAATACTCTATTTATTTTGTCTCAGCTGTGAACCCTTGAGTACCATTTCAATCTCATGTTGGTGGTCTTCCGTATCCAGTGATGGTGTCTGTGACTTTCTTTTTTTATCACTTAATCAATGTTCATTTTATATTAGTGCTTGGGTTCTCTTTTGCCTCCTAAAACAGGGTCTACAAAAGGGGTTCTTCATGGTTATTGCTTGTGGCTCTTAAGTTGATTCTGAGTCATAAAGACCCCACGCGTGCAGAGTAGAACTGCTCCAGAGGGTTTTCCAACCTGGGACCTTCTGGAAGCAAATTGACAGACCTGGCGTCTGAGATGGCTCAGAGTGGGATTTCACCGTTAACCTTTGGGTTAGTGATCTAATACTCCACTATTTATACTTGTTTAGGAATCATTAAAGATGTTCTAAAAGTATGATTTTTTTATGCATTGGACTGCTCATCACAAGGTCACCAACCATCTGTCAGGCGAAAGCCAGGCTCTCTATCCCATAAAGAGTGACAGCCTCAGAAACCCACAGGGTCACCTCTGCCCAGTCCTATGGGGTTGCTGTGACTTGAGACTGACAAGAAAGATTGACAAACTGTGAGCTCAGTTTGGAGTTTCTTGTTATTTATAAGGTGCCATCAGGGACCTTATTTTCCACTCACAGGAATTCCATGTGACAGAGTAAAACGACCTCATAGGAGGTTCTAAGCTATAATCTTTCAGGAGAAGCAGCCCAGGGAGCCCTGTGAGTTAAGCATTGGGTTTCTAACCACAATATCAGCAGTTCAAATTCACCAGCCTCCCTCAGGGAGAAAGACGAGGCTTTCCACTCCTGCAAAGATTTATAGCCTTACCAATCCTATACAGGATTTCTCTGTAGGGTTGCAGTCTTTTTAGGGTCTTTATAGGGGGCAGAGCACTTGGTCTTTTTCCTGCAGGGCTGTGGATGGGTTTAACCTATCATCCTTTCCATTACCAGCCAAGAATTTAACCACTGTGCCAGCAAAGCTCCTTGTGTCAAGTGGTGTCAGACAACCATGCACAAACCAGGAGAAGACAGAGAAAACCATTCTGGGTGAAGTGCAGGTCGGACAGGTTGGCTGCAGCAATGTGGGCGGAGGGCCACTGAGCTGAAGCAGGAGTGGATGAGCAGAAAGCAAGTGGAAGGCCGGGCAAGTCTCAGAGGGTCCTTCAGTGGGGGAGTCTTGAGAATGACCAGATTGACAGCATTTCTGCAGAGGGTCCCGTGACTTGGTTGGTAAGCACAGGTTTGACGGCACCTTGAGGTTGAGGGCACTCCATTGTCTGTCTTCTTTTCCGTTCCCCTCTCGTGGGGACCATCCCTGGGGTCACTGCCCTCCCTTCACTGTCAATTACCCAACAGGAAGGTAGCTGCTTTTTCCCCTTTATTATTCCTCATCTGCTTTAATGGATGAGTTTTATGGCTAACACCAGCATCCTACTTCCTGAGACTTTAGCATAACACTGCATACTGGGGGGTTAGTTAAAGAGAGAGATACATTTCCAGAAATGTCATTTATTTTTATGACCCAAATGGAAACACCAGACTGGAGAGTGAGGACTGAGGGAGTAGGACAGCAGCACATGTAGGAAATGTGGCGATTCCCCAGCCACTAAGCCCACAGCAACACAATTCACACACTCGCGCACCCTTGGCTCTTAGCCCACAAGCTTGTGGGGGGCTGAAACCACCACGGAGAGTGCAAGAACTCTGCAGCCCGAGGCAGAGACTGTAATGTCCCAGAGGAGCTGCACCCATGCTGAAGAGCCAGGAGTGCAGCAGGGCCCCTCAGAAGGGGACTGTGATGCTGCGGTGGGGGGGGGGGGGGGGGGGGGGGGGGGGGGGGGGGGGGGAGGTGATCAATCACGGCTGGGGAGCATGGAGGGAGCGGCACCCTACAGAGACTCATGCGGACACAAGGTGTGTTGTGGATAGAACCAAAAATCTCACTAACTCATGGGGATCCTGTAAGAGAGGGCAGAACTGCTCCTGTGAGTTTCTGAGGCTAGGACTCCCACAGGGAGCTGAAAGCCCTATTTTTCTCCCAAGGAGGGGCTGGTGGCTTGGAATTACTGACTCACAGTAACCAGCAGGGAGCTTGGTGGCCTTCAAAAGCTCTGCGGATGATCTACCCCTGCTACCTGGGAAACCAGGAGGTTTGGAAACAGGGTCTTTGAAGATTTTTCTAGTTACAGTTACCTGCAGCCTGCAGACACAGGGTGGGTCCGGATATAGTAGGGATGGGGTCCTGTGACACAGGAGGCAGACAGGGGGAAGCGGAGGATGTGAAGACAGGCCTACAAGCAAGCACTGCTGGAACTCCAGAAGCCAGCCGAGTTTTCCTCTCATAAGATAGCCCCCAGGACAGAGGCAAGAAAGGCCTGCGGTTTTTCCAGTGGTCCTCAACCTTCCGATCGCCACCACCCTTTCATACAGTCCCTCGTGGTGTGGTGACCCCCAACAATAACATTATTTTCGTGGCTACTTCAAAACTGTAATTTTACTACTGTTATGAATCGGGTGTCCCCCCCCCTGTGAAAGAGTCAATTGACCCCCCAAAGGGGTGGTGATCCACAGGGGGAGAACCGCTGCTTTAAGCCATCCAGAGGAGCCCTGGTGGCATAGTGGTTACCCTCTGCGCTGAATCTACAAGGTCGGCAGTTCAAAGCAAGCAGATGCTCTGCTGGAGGAAGGCGGGCCCTTCTCCTGTAGACAGTCCCAGTCTTAGAAACCCACAGGGCAGCTCTGTCTTGTCCTCCAGGGCCGCCCTGAGTCAGAAGGGACTCTATGGCAGTGAGTTAAGCCGTCCAAGTCTGTGGCTCTTTATCAGGGCACCTTGAAGGAGTAACAGGACAAACTGCAGCAGCAATAAGCTAGTCCTGGGGAGTCCCTTCACGATGACTTCATGTGTGTTGGAGCAGAGTCCTACTCCAGAGATTGTTTTTCCATTTCTGGATTTTACTTATTCTGTTAACTGTTGTTGAGAGTCTGCACAAATTTATAATTTCAACGTGTACAATTTACTGACATTGAACCTTTTAGTTTTGTAACATTGTCACCCACCTTTTCTTGAGTCGTCTTCTCTCTGGGAAATAAACCCACTGCCCTATAAGGCTCCTAGCTAACCTTTGGAGTTTCTGATGTCAACTTAACCCTATGTTAAAGTGACCAGATTTTAAGCAGGACACCATTGACTGGGGGTGGGGATTCTTGATTAAAACTTTGGTCTATAAAAAGCAGCAAAAACTTTCATAGAATGCAAAAATAGTACTGTAATATATTTATCTTAATTTTAAAATACCATGGGATATTATTAAATTATTAAAAAGCAGGATGTCTGGTCACCTTAGTTCTTAAAAGAACATTAATGCTCAAGGTCAATAGTTTTTACAAGTCAAGTTGACCTATCACTGAGTTTCTGGAAGATGGACTTAATGCACTCTCGCCACTCTTAAACCAGTGCACACTCATAGTGACCCGAGAGGATGGGGTAGAAATGCCCCTTTGGGTTACTAAGCCCCGTCTTTCTCCCACAGAACTGCTGGTGGTTTCAAACGACTGGCCTTGTGAATCATAGCCCAGCTCATAACTACTTACCAACCAGGGATCCTTGCAAAGACTGAGAGTAATACTTTTGGTTAAAGCAGTGGTTCTCAACCTTCCTCATGTTGTGGTGACCCCCCTCCCCCCCCCCCCCCCAACCATAGTATTATTTTAGTTGCTACTTCAGAACTATAATTTTGCTACTTTAATGAATCGGGCAACCCCTGTTGAGATAGTAAAAGTTTACTGTGCCAACCTGGCCAATAAACACATGTGGGATTAATTGAAGGGTAGAGACATAAATGGCTAGGTGAGCTTCACCTTTTTAGTTCTGGGTTCTCTTGCTCTCTGATGGTCAGACCAGGGTGCAGCTGCCTTAGCCAGGTCCCTCCTTCAGCTGGCAAGGCTCACTCACTGCGAGATATCCCTGAAGAGAAACCACATGGGTGTACTCTGATGCAGTCCTGGGTGCTGGAGCAGCAGCATAGAGACCCCTGCCAGCCCTGAGAGGCTTACACACTCACTGATTTGGCTTTCCTCCTGCAGTCGGTGTCATTGTTTTGTGAGATTTAGGAGGACTTTGTAGATCGGCGTTGGACATACGGGTTAATGTTAGACTTATGGGTTTGGGCTGCACTGGGTCGGAATGCTTTTTTTTTCTTTTTCGGAATGCTTTTTATTTTTTTATATATTTTTTTGGGGGGAGGGGGCATCACTGCTCTCCAGTGGTGGGAGTAGGAGGCCCAGCCCCACTGCTGGAATTGAACCTCCGTCCCAGTGGGCCGCAGTCCCGCGCACAACCACTACGCCACCGGGGCTCAGCCCTCGGAATGCTTTTTAAATGTACACTTGCCCTTTATACAAAACTCTCTTGTCCAGATGGGTTCTGTGCATTTGCTTCCTTGGCTTGCCCAGACTACCAGCCCTGTGAGTGAGTCGTTCAGCCCCACAGGGGTTGTGACCCACAGGTTGGGATGACCTCAAGGCAATTCAAGGCAAGGATTACCTCAGGTCGAAGTCCATCTACCAAGTCGTGCTTCTGAGCAGTCTAGAGTCCACAATAATTTGAAATTCTGTTTTGCATCTCCCCTGCTTTGATCAGGATTCTGCCACGAAATCTTTGATTAACATATTCAGGCATGATCACTAGGTACTATCCAGCTCATTGGATCTCATCACAAGGAAGGTAGATAATGAGTCACACATTTTATATCCTCCTGTTCCTTATTCTCTGCTGTGGTTCCAGGTGAGTAGAGATCAATGACTGTGCTTTGGATAGTTGCTGATGAGCTGTTAAGACTCTAGACATAGTGCAGGAGATAAAATAGAAGCACTAAACACACTAGTAGATCAATGAACTAGGATGTTGCATGGAGTCATGACCCTAAACCTCCAAACCAAGGAACCACATCCCATGAGGTACACTCAATTGCTCTTCTTTTCTTCTTCTTCTTTTTTGGTCAGTCTTTTTTGTTTTTGTTTTTGTTTTTTTGGGGGGGGTGGGGCATCACTGCTCTCCGGTGGTGGGAGTAGGAGGCCCAGCCCCACTGCTGGAATTGAACCTCCATCCCAGTGGGCCGCAGTCCCGCGCACAACCACTACGCCACCGGGGCTCAGCCCCTTTTGGTCAGTCTTAAAATATGTCTGTCACGGGGTTGAGCCTCGGTGGCGTAGTGGTTGAGTGTGGGGCTGTGATCCACGGGCTTGGCAGTTCAAATCCAGCAGCAGCTCTCCAAGAGCAAGGCTGAGCCTCCCACTCGGCATCCCACTCCCACCAGAGGACAGTGATGCCCCCTCAAAAAATGTCTGTCACACAACTTTGTCAGTCCAACATTGTACACCACAACTTACCAATGTGCCATCATCACATTGATTTTTGACTCAGACAGACTCTAAAGACAAGAGAAGAATTACTCTGTGCGTTCTGAGATGGTGGACCTTTACAGGAGAAAGCCCCATCTTTCCCCTGGGGACCAACTGGTATCTTTAAACTGCTGATCATGCGCTTAGCACCACTATGCAGGGCACTTTCATTTTGACAGGAGTACCACTTTTTGCAGCAATGACATTTCCCAGCTACTCTAATCAAAACAGGATACCTGTTCACCTCTTAAAAGGAGCCATAATAGTGTAGTGGTGACACGTTGGGCTGCTGACCAGAAGATCAGGGGTTTGAAAGCACCAGTCACATTGCTGAAGAAAGATGAACGCTTCCATCCCATAAAGAGCTATAGTTTCCCTTCCTCCTATATGAGTCAGAATTGACCCAGTAGCAGGGAGCATGGTTTGGTTTAGGTTTACCTCCTCCTCCCTCTGCCTTCCACCCCTGCTACCGACTAATGCATTTTGGCTTCTATGCCTGTGGCGGTTACATAACCTGGTGTTAATTTGGGACTTGATAGGATTAAGCGTAGAGGGGTGAAGTCTAGTCTCTCAATAGGTCATGACTCATGAGTCCTCTCTGTGGGCACGGCCTTCTGAGAATTCAGGGGATTTGTGACTTTCCTCCTTGGAGATGAGCTCACTCTTCCTAAGGACAAAGCTCACTCCCTGAGAGATGCTCTACCCACAAGACATTGGCACTGCTCTGGGAACTGGAGGAGCCATGTAGAGACCCCTGTCAGAACTGAGATGTTTCTAGTGCCATGGGATCTACAAGACTTCCCACCCCCTGGTCTGTGATCTTCCTGCATTTGCTGTCATTGCATATGTTCTGTGAGTCTGAAGAGGACTTTATAGATCTATATTGGACATAGTGGGCTAATATCAGACTTATGGACTTGATCTGGACTGGGTCGTGATGTTTCTTAATATTCAATTGCTCTTGAATATAGAGCTATTTCTTAAACACAAGTGTCTATGAATTTGTTTCTCTAGTCTATCCAGACTAAAAAAATGCCTTTGCCTTTTCTTGTTTTTTTTTTTTTCTTTTCTTCTTGTTGTTTTTTATGAGGTCACACACTATGTGTCCTCCACAGGGTTTCCAGGGGCTGATTTTTTGAAGTAGATTGTCAGGTCTATTTTCTGAAATGCCTCTGAGTAGACTCATACTTCCAACTTTTCTATTACCAGCCACATGTGTGCACCATTTGTACTAAAAGAGGCGTAATATGTTCTCTGCAGGTTAGGAGGCATCTCTGAACATGAGAATTGAGCTCTCCTGAGCTCCTTCCAGTCTGTGATGCATTCATGTGGCAGCTTGTCGGTGGGGAGAAAAGAGACCCTGTCTCGGGGGTCCTCAGTGGGTGGGAAATGTGACTCTGTCTGCTCCTTTCTGAGTTCCTGGGCAAAAGGCAAGGACTTTGTCTTTCTTGTATTGGACAGTGCCCTTGGACACTAGCTAATATTCAACCACACTTGCAAGCAAGGATTATCTGCTTATTGCTGGCTAGGGTCTTGGGGCAAATAACTCTCATCACCATTACCCTTGGGTTTGTCTTTATGCTCTTTGGGCAAAGAAGGGGTATGGGAACTTCTCTTATTACTCGCCCTTCTTGGTTCTCTTTTAATGTTGGAGCCTGGCTTGTAACATGCCACCCACCCCCACCCAATGTACTGTCTGACTGCATCTGCACTGGATGGTAGAAGAACTGCAGTGGAAGTAGCCTGTGATTTGCACCCAGGTAGGACTGAAAGGCCTGACCTAGGCCATGGTCTTCACTCACCTCATCTCCAAGCAAAAGTGCGGCAAAGGGAAAAGCAGACAAACCAGGAATTCTCGCATTTGAATTACAGTGTTGGCAAAGAGTCATGGACTTGCAGAAGAATAGGCAGGTCAGTCAGTAGAGAGCCCCCCATTGCTCCGTCAGCTCACGGACACACCAGGAGCCGGCCACCTGCTCGTTGAAGAGATGTTGTTCGGTGCGATGGAGAAAAAGTCCGTGAGAATGTGGGGCGTCCTCCATGGAGGAGCAGCCACTTCGGTAGTTTATGGACAAGCCCAAATCTCTTGGGGTTTGGTTCCTTGGTTTGTAGGTTTAGGGTCCTGGTTTCGATGGCCGAGACAATGGGCACGAATAACCTAATGATCTTGACGATGACTTAGGACTGGGACACATTTTGTTCAGCACCAACTCAGTGGCAGTATTACCACAACTCCAGGGCTGGAGTGGCATCTGGGCTTCTCCATTTATTAGCTGTGGGTCTTGGGAACGTGCCTTCCTTTCTCACTGAGGCTGTAGGAGTGAGCTGCTTCCTCAAGGGCCCTGAGGACTAAGGGGATGGCACAGTGGTAGCCCAGGCTGGTGGGTTGGCCCTGAATCTGGATGCACCCCAGCCCTCAGGGCCCAGCATTAGCGAATTGAAAGACTTTCCGCTCATGAAAACCATCTCAATGCCAGAGCCATGGACAAGCAAAGGGAACTAGGCTTAATCTTTTGGTTAACCAGTAAGGGAGCTGCAGCCAGACACATCTTCTCCTGTACCATCCTTATGGCCACCACGACTGTCCTCGCGCCCCCCCCTGCCCCCCCCCCCCAGAACACCAAGAACCAGAGTCCCAGCACTGCAGGCATTCAGGGCCCTCTTACACTCACCCTCTCACCATCTTGCTCGACAAAGAAAGCCCAAGCTCAGAGCAGGGAGATGAATTTTTGAAGACATTCCTACCCATTTGGAAGAGAACGATTCACATCCGATGTCTGGCACTTGTTCAGAAGGTCCGCTGTGCTCATGGAAGGCTTTACCTCACTTCGAGAAAACCCTTTCTCCTCCTGCTCACACCTACCAGGGTGGCTACGAATTGGGCTGCGATTCTCAAGGCCAGTAGTTGGAAATCACTTTTCTTTGGGAGAGCTAGGGCTTTTTACTCCCGTAAATGGTAACAGTCTTGGACGCTCACAGGGGCCATGTTACCCTGCCCTAACAGACTGTGAGTTGGCACTGACTCCGCAGCAGTGAGTTGGAGTTTTGTTACATACCTAATATTTGATGAAAAAGGCATATGGCACACATTCACCCCAAAAAGCTTCGAAAACTGCTCTCCACAGTTGTAGGGGAGGGGGCAATGAAGTGTGAAAAAGAAGACAGGAGAGAAGCCATCCCAGAAGGTGCTCGCAGAGACAAGAAAAGCCCTTTGGAGAAGCTGCTAGCCACAAGGCAGGCCTGCCATTTGCAACCAGTGAGAGCTCTCCCCCAGTGTGGAAACCCAGGAGCCTGCAGTGAGGAGGTGATTTTTGGCCCTGGGTCTTGAATAATACCCTACATTGGCATAGAGACATTCCTCACTTCTTCAATGGATTGTTAGCCATTCTGTGTGCTTATTGGAAGGGCGGGGGGGGGGGTGAACGCTTCTCACACCTGGAGAATTTTTCTCAAGGTGCATTTAAGTCATTCTGTCCCTCCCAAGAGAAATGCTGGAGTGACAAGTTGTTGATGGTAGGGGAGGAGGAGGGGGCAGTAATTCTCAACTGGGGGCTGTTCCCCCTCTGGACCAACCGACGGGAGTCCCTTCGATGCCTGTTGTCCCCTGGGTTGGGCAGAGTGCCAGGGCAGGGGAAGTGGGGTCAGATGGGACACAGAGTTTGGTCCCGGTGAATCCCACTGCGTAATGATGGGAGGGATACAATTGCAGGGCCCCAGGGTCCTGTGTTTGCCTAGAAATTCAAGAAGACGCCCCCCCTCCCCCGGTGTGGGCGGAGTGACCCCATGGAGGAGTGTGGTAACCCGAGTAAAGAAAAATAAACGGGCCACAGGGAGCGGAGCAGGGGGGGAGAGAAGCAGAGGGAGCCAACAGAGGGAAGTCCCAGGTCTGGTGGAGAGACTGCGGGAGTCAGCCACGGCCTGGCCGCTCCCCCAGCTGCGGCAAGACAGCTGCGACCAGACCTGGCTCCCACACTGCCAGAGCTCGACTGCTGCTTCCGCCCCTTCTGCCCCACTGTGATGGTTTGGACACACACACACACACACACACACACACACACACACACACACACACATTTTCTGTACGCCTTGAGGGTACATTACAAACAAGCTTCTAAATACTTTGAGCCATGCGCCCTTTCTGAGCTCAATATGGGGATTTATCAGACGGGGAACGAGGGTGCAAGGGGTTCACTGCGTGGGTTACGGGATTGGGAGGGCAGTGGGTCTCTGCCCTCTCCAGACCTGCCTGGTGTGTGCAGGGGGAGGGGCTGGGAAGCAGGCTTCCCGACAGCCCACACCTTTGTCTGCCTCCCTCAATGCCCCAGGCCCGTGGGAGTCCTGGGGAGGCAGTTTCTGACTGATCAGCGCCCCAGTGGCTCCAGGGAAGTATCCCAAAAATGACTGTGGCCAACACAGACAATGTCCACCCACCCCGGGGAAGAGTTTGTTCTCCTCGATGAAATGGAACGCAGCCAGCCCAGAAATCCTCTGCTGGCGGTGCAGACCTGCATTCAGGGAGCCAGCAAACGCTCAGGGCACACAATGAGAGCCTCGGTCCTCTCAGCAGGTTTTCAAAGCCATTCCCTTAATGAGAACGATAAATTCACAGGAGGAAGGGTGGTTGCCAAGCACAAGCAACTGACTCACTCCGCAAGCCTTGCCAGCCCCAGGGGACGGCCCCTCTGAGCGTGGGACCTGCAGAATCAATAACTGGACAGGGAGGAGGCCCCAGACCTGCTGAATCAGAGTTTCTGGGCTCATCGCCTGAAAAGCTGTGTTCTTAAAAGCTTCCCACATGATGATCAGCCAGGTTTAGCAACCAGGCGACCGGAGGCCTTTGGAGATCACTGGCTGGGCTAAAGCTTGCACTGGGAGACTGGAAGGAAAGATCTGGGGGCAGAAGACAAGCAGACACAACTAATGGGGGCACTCATTCATAACTTTCATTCCAGGAATGAGCCAGAAACCACCTATCCAGGAGTAGAACCCTCTGGCCATTCACTGGCATGCGGTATGAAGAGCGAGCACAAATGATGAGACAAATGGAGTAAAATTGTAGTGATAGGAGAATCAGCTGGATAAAAGTACAGATGGTTATCTTTAGAGTATTTTTACTTTTGTGATTAAAAAAAATTAATAAAAGATGCTTTGTTTTTGTCCACCACGCCCACTCCTACCAAGTCTGTAGGGCCCTTTCCCATACAAAGGCCTTTTGTCACATCTCACCATCTCTGGATTTCCACATTTCTTAGACTTAGCTTCAATGCCGCTTCTTGTGTGCAACCATTTCTGGCCTCTTCAACTAGCTCCTGCGGGTGCTTTTCTGAGCTTACTGCCTGTTCCTTCTGCTGGATTATAAACTTCATGAGGGCAGGGACCTGGTCTGTTTTGTTCTAGAGTGATTCTAAGTCTATTCAACTGTGGTCAGAATAGAGTGGGCACTCCCTTAATAGGACTCGAGCCCTGGTGGTGTAGTGCTTATGCATTGGACTGCTACCCTCAAGGGCCTAAGTTAGAAACCACCAGGTGATTCTTGGGGGAAAGATGGGGCTTTCTACACCCGTAAAGAGTTACAGTCTTGGATGTCAATGAACAGGCACAGATATAGGCAAGCACACTCTGAACCACTGTTTTGTTCACTCTGTTACCCTGTATCATGCCCAGTATAGCAATGCCAAAAATTAAGGGCAGCTGGCAGGGTGGTGTCATGCCTCCTGAAACGGCCTTCTTTGTTAAAATTCCTGGGAGATGACGCCTCTTCCCGGAGCATGTCTTTCTCCTTGTTATATCTCCAGCCCGCAGGCTTTTCCAGGGGAGATCTGAGGCTCTCGCAGCAGGTGGTGCAGGCATCCCAGGGACAGCAGTCTGCCATGGGAGCAGGGGTGCTGAGTGGAAACCACTGCCTCTCCGACACCAAAGGAGTCCTCTACAGTCACTTGAGATTAGGTCTTCCTGCTCTGGGCCTCTGCCGACCCTTCCTATTGTGAAAGGCATGAGCAACAGAGTCCTCGATCATCTTCTCCTGGTGTCTCGGGGGTTGGGACACGCATTGGGCAAAACCCCAGGGCACCTGGGCAGGCCTCATGAGCCAGTGGTCTGCCCATGAAGTCTGGAGTCCTCATTTTCACTTTTAGTAAATCATGCCTCGGTATGCTTTAAAGTGAAGACAAAAAGCACAGGCAGGAATGCAGTAAAAAGTCCCATGCGCTGACCTTGAAATCTTTAGTGACAAGTTACTCTCAAACAAACAAAAGCAGAGTCTTACTCTTACCCTCCACACATCCAATTCCTGGTTTCTGGTGAATCCTAGGGGTGTTCTAGGCATGAACAACCAAATGTATGCATTTTGTGCCAAGATCGTTTCCTATGCACCATTTGTGTCTTGCTACCGATATTTGGTCTATTTGGGGATCTTGACACACAGTTTCCCAAACAAGCCTGTAAATGAGCATCCCTTCAGCTTTGCTTTTTCCTAATGATAATAGGAAGTGAGATAGAAATTTTTAGTGTTTCTCTCAAGGAGACATTAGGCTCATTGCATGGCCCCAGAGAGTGTATGTAGTAAGTCACTTTGGATGGCATGGTACTCCACAGTGGGTGTCAGCCTACGCAGGAGACACATGCGCAGTCTTGTTGCATCTTTCCCAGGCCAGGCACAAAGGGAAGTTCCTCTTCCTGAGCATGTTGACATAGGATCAAGAGTCCAAATTGGGAGTGACTTTTACTCAGCTCTCCCGCACCGTGGCCACGAGTCACCTATGGCCAGGGGGCATTTGAAATGCGCCGAGCATGAACTGAGACGTACAGTACATGTAAATACTAGATTGCTAAGATTTCACTTTTTAGAGGTATGTTAAAGATCTCGTGGTTAAGTTCTTATATCTTTCCACATGTTGAGATGAAAAGATTTTGGGATACCTTGGCTAAATAAAATGCACCATTAAAGTGAACTTCACCTCCTTTTTCATACTTTATAAAAAATAACGATGTTACCTGCTATCAAACTCGCTCCCGGCTCGTGGTAGCCACAATAATAGCTACTGCTTGTGCTCCTGCACAAGCAGAGGAAGCCCTGGTGGAGCAGGGGGTTACACACTGGGTTGCTCACTGCAAGGGCAGTCGTTTGAAATCAGCAAAGAGGAGTCTTTCTACTCCGGTGACGAGTTATAGTCTTGGAAACTCGAAGGGCAAACCTACCCTACCCTGAAGGGTCCCTGTGAGTTCGGAACCGTAGGGCAGGAGACTCACTTCTTTGGTTGGGTCATAGGCTACTCTCTCTGTCAGTTGGCAGATCTGAGCAGTGTGGTATGTAAGGCCTTCACCAACTGATCTTTTCAGAAGGAGATCACCAGATCTTTCTGCCTTTCCCATCTCACTATGGAAGTTCCACTGAAACCTTCTCAGTGTCATAGCTAGTAGCAGGTGAGCCTCTAGAAATGGATAGGTGGTGGTTGGGCATGAAGTGCATTGGCTGGAAATCGAACCTGGCTCTCCCACAGGACAGAAGAAAGCTCACCCACTGAACTATCAATGCCCCCCTTTTAAGAGTAGCTACCAGAAAATTGAAGAGTACAGTGGTTTGCATTTGTGACCAGTATATTTCTATTGGCCATTATTATTACATCCTTAAAGAGTGCGAGTCCAGGGAGAGGCTGGACCTGGGGAGGAGCTATATAAAACTAAAGGGGAGAAAGCTACCAGCAGTCAACGGAAAGTCCCTGGGATGGGGCTGAAGAGGTCATGGCGACTGACTGGGAGACTCTAGGAGGCCACACCCGTCTCCTCTTCTCAGTCTCAGTATCCATTTTGGAAAACCAGAAAGCTTGGCCTAAGAACTCACTAAAGACTGCTGCCTCCAGGATGGAAGGGATTTTTCTGTCTTGTTTCCTGCGAGAGATCCCTGAAGGGAGAACTGTTCTTGGCAGAGGGGGGAGTGTGCTTGCTGAATGAACTAATGCATATAGGAAGCAGAATGAAAAAAAATGGTGGTGGCCTTTTCTTTCCCAGTAGGTGCTGGCCTCATCCCAGCCTCCGAACTGACGATGGCAGGCGACCTCCAGCTAGGAAACCAAGGCTCAGATGGGAGAGGGACTTGGCCAGGGTCACGCTCGGGGGTTGAGAGCTGAACTAGCATGACCTCCAGGTGCTGCACTCTCTGCCTGGGGCTCAAAGAACCACCCAGAAAAAAAGTCTGGAGCAAATTAGACACTGCTTTTAGGAATGTCTGCTCCGTGCAGCCTGGCCACGGCACCACTCCTCCTCCGCCCTCTACCCTGTGTATAGTCACCTGCTCGCCTTCCGTGTGGCAGGAGGCAGGAGGCAGAGCAGGGACTCCGGCAAACAAAGCCACATAGAGGGCAGTTTGCAGTGATCCTTAGTTTGCAGACCAGCCCTTCTCCCAGGCTGAGGTCCTGGTTTTCTTGGGCCTCTGCGGGAGAGAAGTTAGAGTCCAGCCTGAAGCAGCAAGGAGCCTGCTGGCTGGTGTTAGCCTGGAGTGGCCTCTAAATCACTCCTTCGGGGGTGGGGGGGGTTGTGGGGGGGCACCCGGCGGCTGGGACTGCCCAGGGGATTTCATAGATTATATTGAAAGACTGACAATGGCGAGGGGAAGGGGCTAAGTTTCCCACCGTGTCTGGTCAGTCCTGTCGGGGGGCTGTGGGAGCCGGGCAGGGCCGCCTCTTTCTCCCTGGGCAGCAGCACACACAGTTTTTAATAATTAAGTAACTTTAATTGTCCTGGGAAAGCCGCGCTCGCCTTGGGGCACGCTGCACAAACTCATAATTAATGTTACCAAGAGAGATTAGCAAAGGAGAACTGAGAAATGATTCACTTTTTAAAAAGCGCCTCTCTGTTAAGCCTTATTATCCTAAGTTTAGAACCTCATTTATCTGCTTTGAGGGGAAAAAAAGAAAAAGAAAAAAAAGAAAGGAAGACAAAAGGGACCTAGAAATGAATGCATGTGCACTGAAGCCCCCATGCCTGTGCAATGCGCTCTAAAAACACCAGACAGGAAAATGTTGCCACTTATTGGTCCCACTCTGATGGCTGCGGGAAACCCCAGATGAGAAGATCATTAATAAATCATTACTAAGACGCAGCCTTCTTGTTGCGACTCTTCCTTCTTGGAACTTATTCCATTGTAGGGTTTTGCTGGTCAAGGGTTACTCTTACTCTTGCTGAGGAAATGACACTGAGATATTTAGTTTTGTTGTTGTCTAGATGAACTATGAATTACTGGAAGAACATTGGCAGATCAGGGTTTGGTAGGTTGTAATCTACTCACCTGGTAAGCCCTGGTGGTAACGTGTTGGGCTCTATCTCCATGGTCAGCAGTTCGAAACTATCAGCAATATGGGAGCAAAACTGGGCTTTCTCCTCCCATCGACAGTTGCGGTCTCGGAAACCCAAAGGAGGTCACTGTGAGTCATCACTGACTCGATGGCAGTGCAGTTTGGAGGTTTTGGCCTTCGGCTCAGGGGCAGTTGGTGCCACAACCACCTGACTAGCTATGGATGAGTGGATGACAGAGGGGGAGGGCCCTGGAAGGCAAGAGTCTGTCCCTGCACCATGTGAAAGGCACGTGCAGTCCCTGCCTGAAGGAGTGGCCCATGATGATGGTGAAAGCAGGGTGCACAGAGAAACAGGGAGAAACCATGATGGAGATACCATCAGGACTCAGGGAGAAAGGCATGTGGCAGGAAGAGAATGTCTTGAAAATTAGGGGAGTGATGGTTCCTGGGGGGGGGGGGGGGGGGGGGGGGGGGGGAGAGGGAGAGAAGGAAGGGGAGAGCCAAGAAACGAAGGGGCAAGGTAACAGCAAGAGCTCTAAAAGCCGTGGTGAGGAGGCCAGAGAATGTCTGATAGGGTGTGATCAAGTGCGATGAAGCAGAGAGAAAGTACTGAGAGTCAAATGAAGGTCAAACATGATAGTGGGGCAGGAGGAAAGTAAAAAGAAATAGAGGAAAGAACTAGGAGGCAGCTGAGTCCCGGAGACATAGTGGTTGAGCGCGCGGGACTGCGGCCCACTGGCTTGGCGCTTCAAATCCAGCAGCAGCTTTACAGGAGCAAGGCTGGGCCTCCTACTCCCACCAGAGGGAAGTGATGCCTAAAAAAAAAGTACGAGGAGGCAAAAGACATTTACAGAGACATAAATTTAGATGTGCACATATGTAGATGCATCAATATATAGCAATAGGGATATAGGTCTATGTACATATATTTGAATGTTAAGCCTTAAGGCAGCAAACAGGCATTGGATTTTGACATTCTGTGATGCTTACCTTCCCAATGTGATCACTGAAGTAAAAATGTGTGCATAAGCAAATATGGTGTGTGGCTAAGCTGATGGTGCTGGGCTATTAAAAGATATAGTATCTGATGTCTTAAAGGCTTGAAGCTAAAAAAATAAAATAAAATAAAGGCTTGAAGCTAAACAAGCAGCCAGGTAGCAGGGACACAATAAAGCCCACATGGAAGAAGCACACCGACATGAGTGATCAGGAGGTGTTGAAGAGATAAGGTATTCGGCATCAGAAGATCCCAAACAAACACATATCTTGGTGAAATGATGGGGGTTAGAGTGGAGAGACAGAACCCATCTGTAGACAATTGGCTATCCATTCACAGAAGGGTCACAAGGAAAAATTGAGACAGCACTGATGAAACACATAACCTTCCTCTAGTTCTTTAATGCTTCCTCCTTCCCACTATCATGACTCCAGTTCTACCTTAAAAATCTGGGGCTGAGCCCCGGTGGCATAGTTGTGCGTGGTGGTAGTGCACGGGACTGCGGCCCACTGGGACGGAGGTTCAATTCCAGCAGTGGGGCTGGGCCTCCTACTCCCACCACCAGAGAGCATGATGCCCCCCCCCCCAAAAAAAAATCTGACTAGACCAGAGCATGTACACTGGTACAGACAAGAGCGCTCCATATATGGAATCCAGGAACAGCAATGGGAGTAGCAATACCAGAGGATAGGGAGAAGGTGGGGGGAGAAGGGGCAGAAAGAGAGAAGTGACTACAGTGATACACCACCTCCCCAGGGGGATGAACAGCAATAATGTGGACGAAGGGAGACAGTGGACAGTGTGAGATATGAAATTAATAATAATTTATAATTAATCAAGGGGTTACGAGCGTGGGAATGTGAGGGAGGGAGGGAGAGAGGGAAGAAGAAAGGGAGGGAAAAAAGAGGAGCTGATAACAAGGGCTCAAGCAGAAAGAAAATATTTTGAGACCTGAGCCCCGGTGGGGTGGCATAGTGGTTGTGTGCGGGACTGCGGCCCACTGGGATGGATGTTCAATTCCAGCTCCCAGGAGCAAAGGCTGGCCCTCCTACTCCCACCACCTGAGGGCAGTGATGCCTAAAAAAAAAAAAATTTTTTTTGAAAATGATGAAGGCAACATATGTACAAATGTGCTTGATACAATGGATGGATATATTGTTATAGGAGCTGTAAGAGCCCCTAGTAAAATGATTTATTTATTAAAAAAACTAGACAAAAACATTTAGAACCTTTGGTGGGTGGGGGATGAGAGAAGTAGTGTAAGCTCAAGTGCAGAGAGCAAAACAAAACAAAGAACCCGGGTCTTGGAGAGGATCCGACAGTGCCTGTTTGTTATTAGCTGCCTCTGAGTCCACCCTTGCTTCCTGGTGATCTCCACACACAACGGAAGGACATGCTCCCTGCTCCTGCACGGTCTCCAGGCGTGTGGGTCAGACTGGATTCTCCATCAGGTTTCCCTCAGCTGAACTTCAGATGTAGCTGTCAGACTTTTCCTTCATGTTCGTTTTTATCTACTAAACTAAGTCTACTGGACTAGGGCAGTGGTTTGCAACCTGTGGGTAGAGACCCTTTTGGGGGTGGAACGACACTTTCACAGGGGCCACCAGATTCATGACAGTAGCAAAATGACCATTATGAAGTAGCAATGAACATATGGCTCATGAGGCTGACTTAGCATACAACCAATTAGCCTGGACCAAGAGTGCATGCAGGAGGGAGAGGCCGCTGTCTGATCCAGACAGCCAGCCTGGGAAACCTGCAGGCACAGTTTTACTCTGACCTGTGAGGTCCCTATGAGTTGAAACAGACCCATGGTAGTTACATAAACTGGTGTCAATTTGGAACTTGAGAGGATTAAGAGTGAAAGGGTGGAGTCTAGTCTGTCAATCAGGTTATACCCAAGGAGGCCTCTGTTTGGGCACGGCCTTCCCTTGAGGATTCTGGAAATTCCTATATTTTCTTCTTTGGAGGTAGGAGACTGTTTCTCTCTCTTTACTCACACAGTAGGGGACTCTACTGACAAGGTTGATTCCCTGGGAGGCATCCGTGAGGAGAAACCACATGGACCTACCCCGATGCAGCCCTGGTTTCTGGAGAAGCCTCGTGGAGACCCCTGCCAGCCCTGACAACGCTACTGGATTCACAAGACTTCTCACCCACTGGCCTGTGATCTTCCTGTATTTGGCATCATTGCATGAGTTTCATGAGTCTGAAGATAACTTTATACATTGATATCAGATATATAGTCTAGTATCAGACTTATGGACTTGATCTAGGCTGGGATCGGATGTTTTCTCAATATTCAATTGCTCTTGTCTATAAACCTATTTCTTAGACACACATGAGTGTCTGTGAATTTGTTTCTGTAGTCTACACAAACTAACATAATGAGTTTGCATAAGTGCACTACTTTTACAAAGTTACCTTACCTCCCTAGCCCTGCCCAGCTATTTTTTATTTCAAACTCAGAACTCACTCCCATCAAGTGGATGCCGACTCACAGCAATCCGATAGGGTACAGCTCACAGGACAGAGCTGCCCTTGTAACTTCCCAAGCCTGGAACAACTTGATGGGAGTAGGAAGTCCTGCCGTTTTCCTGAGGAGCAGCTTGTGTTTTTGAAGTGCTGAGCTGTTAGTTGGCAGTCGAATGGGCAACCTACTATACCCGGGTTGCTCACACTTTTTCAGCATGTGAGCTACTTTTAAAATGATCAGGTCAAAATGATCTGCCAACTACAAAAATGCAAAACATATATTTACTTATAAATGCATTGAGAATTCTTTATATGTACGTGTATGTTCATGTACCTTGCATAGCCGCATGCGTCCATATTGCACAATACAGCACAATTAACTATGTACATTTTTGTCATTACCTGAGTTTACTCTGATGACTTGCACTGAATGGTATGACTTGGGGACTGTTGCTGCTGACAGCAGTCTCAAGCACAGTTCTGAATGATCATCAGTGATGGTGGAACGGTACTTGGACTTCATGATTTTTATGTGGGAAAAAGCTGACTCACATAAATAAGTAGAGCCGAATAATGCAGTCAAGGAGGTAGCACGTTTTCTCATGTTTGTGTACTTTCCTGCTGTAAGTTCCAGAACTGTTCATGCACTCTGGACTGAATATCGGCTTGTAGTGTCAAAATCTTCCATTCAGTATGAGCGTGATACATTTTTGTCTTCTTCCTTGGTCCAGCTCCCCCACTCATTTTAATACCCTTTCTTTCATTTAAAAGAAAAAACAAAACAAAACCAAAAAAACAGGGCTGAGCCCCGGTGACGTAGTGGTTGTGGCTCACTGGAACGGAGGTTCAATTCCAGCAGCGGCTCCATAGGGGCAAAGGCTGGGCCTTCTACTCCTACCACCAGAGGGCAGTGATGCCAAAAGAAAAAAAAAAGAAAAAACCAAGGTCTGAAAATTGGCGATGTTAGCTGTCAGTTTTGGTGCACTTAACGCAGTTGTTTGCCCATGGGTTTGACCCCAAGATTGCTTCTGATTGGCTGTGCTGTATATCAACTAAGTGATGGGGTTGATAGGCTTACATCTATTTTTTTAATGCCATGTGATCTACCTCCATAACATTTGAGATCGACCAGTAGATCGCAATTGACCTATTGAGTATCCCTGTACTACACCATTAGGACTCCATATCCTTTGACTTAGAGAGCAGATATTTATACTCTAAATTATGCATGTCTCCACCTTTACACACACCATTTCTTGCATTCCATGAGCCAATACAGGTCTTTGCTGAATGCCTACTATGTTCTAGGCACCCATTTACATGATCAGAGACTGAAATACACGTTGAAGACTAGCACAAAACCACGATTTCCTTCTCTCTGAGCCTTGGCTTCTTCATTCATAAGCTCGAAATAAGAATACCTGCTTCCTGGATGTTCTACCTATTATGGATATGCGACCTCCTTTGTCATGTGGAAAGTGGGTAAGAGCAGTTCCAGGGGCGGCTCTTCCAGATATTTCTGCTGAGGAGCCTTCCTGATGGGTGATGTGCTCCTCTCTGACTTCTCTCCTCCCTCAGTCTAGTTTTGGTATGGTTCTGGGCCCTTGCTCCCTCGCAGGTCTGGCTGAGGCACCACTTCTTCTCTTGCCCCAGAGTCAGGGCAAGGAGTCAATCTACCTCCTACAAGGATACTCTTTCCTGAGCGCCTTCCTGGCCAAGCCCAAACTCAGACTCACTGCTGTGGAGATAATTCTACTTCACACAGTCAGTGACCCTATGGAGCAGGATAGAACTGCCCAAGGTGTTCTTTACAGAAACATTGTCTTTTTTAAAAATATATAGATTTTATTGGGGGCTCTTTCAGCTCTTATGACATTCAGTACATCGTTCGTATTAAGTACACTTGTACACATGTTGTTACATTCATTTACAAACATTTTCTGCTTGAGCCCCCTCAGCATAAGCTCCTCTTTCCCTCTTTCCTCTAGTTCTTTTTCTTTAAATTCCAACTCCCCATATTTCCCCTCCCCCTTCTCCTCCCTCATGAACTTCTAATCATTTACAATTGTTATTACCTCTTCATAGCAGTAAGGTGTCCAATGTGTCACCTCACTCACACCCCCCTACCCACTGTCTGCATCCCAAAGAGGAGGTCACATGTGGTTCCCTGAAATTAGTTCCCCCTTTCTACTCCACCATTCCTCCACCCTCCGAGTCACCACTCCCCCCACTAGTCCCGAGGGATCATCTATCCTAAATTCCCCCATGTTTTCGACTCCAATGTACATCCCCTGGTCCAGCTGAAACTTTCTGGTAGAATTGGG
>PVJH01024528.1:0-32967 GCA_004026705.1 Nesogale talazaci
TTTAATCTAACTCTAACCGGCTTTCATTTTTTCCCTCTTTTAAACACTGCTGATCTACAGGAGTTAAAAAATGCTGAAATCGCTTTAAGGACACAGAAAACGCCCCCTGGACTTCAGCATGAAAATGCAGCTCCTGCTGAGTAAGTAAGCCAGCGGGTCCCTGGAGGGAAGTAGAGCTGCAGCCCTATTCCAGCCAGGACTTCTTCCTCGGCCATTGTGGGGGAGCCCCGCTTGATGGCACATTCTGAAGGGCAAGTCAGGGAGGGCTCTTTTCCTCTTTGGAAACCTGCCCCTTTTCTTTCTTTTTAAGTTCTCAGGGCCTGCGTCCTCTACTCTTTCACACCTTGTAGCAACCCATGGTAGCTGTCAACTTTGGGACTCGCGGTAATGCTGGCGCACTGGAGCAGCCTCTGTCCTGTTCCTCTCACGGCAGTCAGAGCAGATTTTGAAATGGGCTGGATCATAACGTTTCCCACGGAGAATCGTCTCCACGGTTCCCTTTTCATGCTCAATGCATGTTAAAGCTCCTGTTTGGGCTACTCGAGTCCTGTTTTTTTCTTTTTTTCTTTTTTAATATCGTCATCGCATTCTTTTTTTTTTTTTTAAGAGTTGATAGTACATATTTATATATTTTTTCCTCATTTGGTAACTTCCATTCCTAGGATAAGGCCGTCCTCTAAAAATTAATTAGATTTAAGACATTTAGCATATGGTAGGTGTTGTCGTTAGGGGCTGTCTAGTCGATTCCAACTCACAGAAGGAAACACTGCCCACTGCTGCCCCATCCTCATAATTGTTATATTTGCTTCCATTGTGGCAGCCGGTGACCATCTAGCTCATGGAGGAACTTCCCTTGTCTGTTAACCCTCTGCCTTACCAAGCATAATGTCCTTTCACATGGACTGACCTCTACGTATAACAAGTTCAAAATGGTTGCTGCTAGGTGCCGCCAAGTCCATGCTGACCCTTGGTGACCTTCCGCACAGCCGAAAACACACAGTCCTGCACCATCCTCCCAATGCTGCTCATGCTTGAGCCCGTGGCTGCAGCCTGGTTGGCAATCCATCTCCTTAAAGGCCTTCCTCTCTTGCTGCCCTTCACGTCATCAAACACAATATTCTTCTCGCCTTGTCTCTCCTGACAAGCGGTCTAGAGTGTGTAGGATGAAGGCTCACCCTTCTGCCTCTTTGGCGCACTCTCGTGTCCTTCTCTTTGTCCTTTAGCGGTCTGTGATACTGTCGACATTCTTCTTCAGCACCGCAATTCTAACACTTCTCTTCTGTTTTCTTTATCCAATATTCAACACCTGTGTACCCATACACAGGAAGCCCTTGAAACTACCAGGTGCACCTTAGTCCTCAAGAGAACATTCTTACTTTTGACACTCAGCGAGTCTCGTGTAGCAGATTTACCTAATGCAACTTTGTCTTTTGATCGTTTGACTGCTGCTCCCTCAAGTCCTCACTGTGGATCCAAGCAAGGCAAGATCATGGACATCCCCAACCTTTTCTCAATTTCTTATGCCGTAAGGGGTTTCGTTTGGTCCACTTGTGAGGATTTTGTCTTTCTTTACATGTAGTCATAATATTGACTGACGGGTGCAATCCTTGAATTTTTATCAGCAAGTGTTTCAAGTTCTCCTACTTTTTAGCAAGTCAGATTGAGTCACCTGTGTGTCTTAGGTTGTTGATAAGCCTTCCTCCAATCCTGATGCTTCCTTATTCTTCAGCGTTATCTTTCATTTACATACGAGTAGTTAATGGTCTGTTCCACAGTTAGCACTTGACCTGGTTTTAGGTACTGATGTGCATATGTATATATATATATATATATATATATATATATATATATTATTAAATCATTTTATTGGGGGCTTGTACATCATTTTTCACAATACATAAATAAACCTACTGTGCCAGGCACCTTCACATGTCCGCTGCTGTTAGCGTTCTCCATTCATCCGCCTTTTCCCTTAAGCCCCTAGTATCAGCTTTTCCATCCCTTCCCCTTGTCCCCTGCTTTCTCCTTCCCACCAACCCTCAACACTTTATAAGTTATTATTGTTCTGTCATATCTTACACTGCCCGACCTCCCCCAACCCACTCCTTTGATGCCCGTCCTTCAAATAAGAGCCTATGTGTATATCCTTGCAGTTGGTTCTGTCTCTCTACCCCACCTTCTCTCCACCCTTCCGGTAGCTCCAATCTCACCACTGGCCTGAAGGGGCTCATCCGTCTTGGTTTTCCCATATCTCCAGCTCCCCTCTCCACTAGTGTACCTTCTCCAGTCCATCTGGATTTGTAAGGCAGAGTTGGGACCATGATGGTTGGGGAGAAGAAGGCTTCAGGAACGAGAGGAAACGTGTATGCATCATCACTGCCCGGCTGCCCCTTGACTGGTCTGTCTCCTCGTCATCTTTAGGGTTAAAAATTCAGGACTGTTGGGGACTGATTGCTTTACTTGTTTTGTTGTACTCCATAGTGCTTCCAGTTTTTTTGATTAACTCCACAACTGTGTAGATGCTACATTGTGAAAATCTGCGTGATATTTGTACTCCTGTTTTTTTAGCTTTTTATTTTAAATTTCTTTTGAATTTAGAAAGCATTTTCAAAATAATAGTTCTGAGAATTTCCCTTTTATCCCTATTCTGCATGCCTGTTAGCATGCCACAGTCCTGTCGTATCCGCACCAGGGGCAAAGTGAACACTGATAAGATATTAGTAACTCAGAATGTAGGGGTCCAGGTGGCATGGGGAGTTAGGTGTTTAGCTGAAGGTCAGCAGTTCAAGCCCCCTAGCTGTTCTGCGGGAGCAGGGTAAGGCATCGTGTTCTCATAAAGTTGTCGGCTTTCATAAAGTCTCAGAAACCCGCGGGGCATTTCTGCTGTGTCTTACAGGGTCTCTGAGTTGCAGTCAACTGGATGGCTGGTGAATTTTTTACAGGCCTCATTTGCATTTTGCCAAAATGTTGATAATTGCCCTTTTTCTGTTCCAGTATCCTGTTCAGGACTACATTTGCTCTTTTTTCCTCGTTTCCTCCCTTTAGTAGCATTTTAGCCTTTTCAAGTATTTCTAACTTAAGTCCTTGGAAAAGTATAAAGCTGTTTTTTGTAGAATGCTCTTTAATTTTGGTTTCTTCCTCATGGTGCAAGGAAGGCTGCATATTTGTCTTTAGTACCTTGGTCTAAGCGATGATATATGAGGAGTTTTGTTTAGATGACATTACCCACGCCACTTCAGAGTTGTGTTGGTATCACAGGGGGTTAAGCATTGGGTTTCTGTCCCAGGAGTCGGTAACTGCTGCACAGGGGAGAGCTGCAACCTTTCCCTCCTGTGAAGATGGACAGCTCAGAAACCCCAGGGAGCAGTGCTCCTCCGCCCTGCAGGGTGGCGCTGAGGCCGTGTGGGCCTGGCAAGAGCTAGTATAGACCACTGAAGCTCTGGTGTGCCTTGAAACTTACCAAAGAGCCTACCTGAATGGGGTTCTTACTGATTTATTTGGTAATTAGAATGTAAAGAAACTGATGTTTAGGAAAATCTGAGGTCATTTCTTAAATGCTCTCCTGTAGTTACTTCAGAGTCCTGGTGCAGCAGTTTGAGGTACAGCTTCAGCAGTATCGACAGCAGATTGAAGAACTAGAAAACCACCTTGCCACTCAAGCAAATAATTCCCATATAACCCCACAAGGTAATATGTTTCTGTGGAATTTTTAAAAAATTATACTTTGGGAGTTGAAGACATATTACATGTACATTATTATGTAGAAGATATTCTGGTTAACGTCATTGTCTTGAGCTGCCATGAGAATTTTTCTGAGTAGATCTTCCCTAGCTTCTTTGCTCTCTGTAACTGTAAACGACTTGTGGTAAAGTATGGTAAGATGGACCACCTACCAGCCCTCCCCCAGGGTGACAGACCACAGCTTCTTTCCCCCAGTCCACACTTAACACTTTACTCGTGTTGTTTATTGGTTTATTTAGGTATTTTTCTCATGCATTCATAGTAATGAAAGTGGAGCTTTTGAAAAATCTTTTTGAAAATAAAGCTAATTTTCTCTGTCTTTGTTCCACTGTGATTTTCTTTTGTAGATTTGTCGATGGCTATGCAGAAAATTTATCAAACATTTGTAGCTTTAGCGGCCCAACTTCAGTCTATTCATGAAAACGTAAAGGTGAGTTTTCATTGCCCCTTCATCTATCTGAGTTTATTTTTATCTCCCCAGATGAAATATTTACCCATTTGGGAAACAGTATCCACAGTTAACTACAGAGATGGCTTCAATCACATATTAGTCTCGCTTGCCTATAATCAGACAGACATAGCCATAGAATGTTTAAGAAAGACCCAGTGACCTTTTATGTAGTGTGCTGTTGTAGCCTTTTCCCACGGTGTGTGGAGTAATTCCCCACATCTCTGCACATGTTTCTCAGCATCAGTTTTCAGTGCCCCTGAGGGTGTCGCTAGGGGTAGGTGGTTTGTGTCCTCCCAGAGGAAGGTGACGCAGAAGAAAGGCCTGGCAACATACTTCTGAAATTCAGCTCTTGAAAGAAACCCTGTGGAGGGGAACCACTAGTCCCTGGGGTCCCCTGGAGTCAGAGTATTCAGAATGCACACATTTCACTGCGCTCCTCTTAGCTTTTTGTGTCTAAAGGTTATCAAAGGTTGGACATTTAGAGAGATTTGTGTGTGTGTGTGTGTGTGTGTGTGTGTGTGTGTGTGTGTGTGTTTGTTAACAAAAATTATCTGAAATCGAGTACAGATACGTTTCATGTGCCCATCTGAAAGCTTAGCCAAGTGAGCCTGGGAGTTTCAGTCTCGGCCCAGTGTCACTTGGAAGTCTCAGGCAGTATCATTGTGTATAAAGAAGTGTGACAAAAGTTTCAAGTACACGACAGTGCAAACCCCACGTTCCACCCCAGTCTGAATCGCTGGCATGCTGATTGCATTTGAGGTGGAGTCTTCACATCGATGCAGGGTGTCCTCTCATCTGGTGTTACTGTCAGGTAAGCCTTGGGCTGTTAACCAACTGCAAGGTCAATGGTTTAAGTCCACCAGCTACTCCAGGAGGGAAAGATGAGTCCATCTGCTCCTGTAAAAACTTATAGTCAAAAAGCAAACAAACGAAAAGTGTTAATAGTCTTGGAAACCTTATATAGACTTCCTGCGATTTGGAACTGATGTGATGGCAGTAGGTTTTTGGGTTTTTTAAAAATTCTCTGGATTTTCTTTGGTAACAGTTCACATTTGTGTTTGTGAGAGGCTTTGAAAAGTTTGTATGAAAATGCCATTATCTTTAAATTCCATTTTCCCACAGACTTTTTAAAGTGCAGCCCCCCAACCCCCATAGTCACCAAAACCAACTCTGAGCTTGATCAAACTTTTTGTTCCTTGCATGCCTTTAGGTGCTCAAAGAACAGTACCTTGGCTACCGGAAAATGTTCCTGGGTGACGCCGTGGATGTGTTTGAAGCCAGACGAGCCGAAGCCAAGAAGTGGCAGAACCCACCCCGGGTGACCACAGGCCCCACCCCTTTCAGCAGCATGCCCAACGCAGCGGCCGTTGCCATGGCTGCCACACTTACTCAGCAGCAGCAGCCCGCGACAGGTCTGAACGCATTCAAGTTATAGCTTCTTACTGTCGAAATTCAGGGGGTGTGTGCGTGCGTGCGTTTTTACAAGTCTTCCTTTTGTGTTAGCACTCAAGACCTTTCTGTGAGTGGCTGCTCCGATGTCATCTCGAGTCTGTGATGGACACAGCTATGAACATAGGCCCAATAGAGAATGCCAGGGTAGTCTTAGCAATAACTATACACTCCAAGTAGCTGCCGAACACTGTTCATCAATTGCAGTGGTGTCTGCTGTGTTGCTGTCAAAGCCCTGTAGCACGCAGTGTTTCCCTACTACTGGTTTTCATTTAGAAAGAATATCAGATTCTGAGCTTTGTCAGTGTAGTCCTTACTGTTTTAAAGTCAGAGGTGACCTAGCCAGGCATGACATTTGCCGCACACTCAAGCCAGAGAGGTGACGCACACACATACACACTCAAACCCTCTGCAGAGGTGTTCTTGGCTGAAGGTGTGTGGAAGAACAGGAGGTGTGCAAGTGGATTAGGAGAAATGAGACAGGAGTAAAGCGGCAACAAGAGCAGGCAAAGGGTATCAGGAGACGCTCCAGAAAGCCCATCAAGAAGCAGGGACTAGAGATGACTGGACCACATAGTTGTGGAGATACTGGAAGCAGATGACCTTAGCCTTGGTGGTTTCTGCCTCTAAGCTGAGAATCCATTTTGGGGTTGAATTCGGTCATGCTGGGAAGCCCCCCTTTTCCTGTCTTCTTCCTCCCGAGAGCCCTGTGTCTGCTCTGAATTATAATGGAGACAAGGGTCAAGCTAGCAGGTCTTGAAGCTTTCCCCCCTCATCAGTTGATTCTGTGTGATAACCCATTTGTTTGTTGCTTGCCATGTGTCTTTCCGACATGGTGGCTAAGAGTCTCTGACTATCTTTCAGGGTGTTATAGGAGCCCTGGTGGCACAGTGGGCTTCCAATGGGCTGCTCGTTGCCAGGGCAGCCCTTCAAAAGCTGCCGGCTGCCCGGCAAGAGAAAGATGCACCTCTCTCTTGGGGACACAGGCTAGGCCACAACCCCCTCTGAGGCGGCAGAATCAGAGAGCTCGCCTGGTGTACTGCTTTATGATCATTACCAGACCTTGGGACTGGACTGCCCTCTGTCTGCTCTGCATTTTCTCCTGGCCAAGAGGCAGGTCTTGTCCCTATGCACAGCCTTCCTCGTGGTTCCTTGACTCCATTTCCCATTGGCTGCAAACTGAGGACCGAGAAACTCAACTCCTGTGACCATGGTTTGGATCCTCTTTCCTCTCTGTCTCTGCAGGTCTCCAGA
The DNA here is from genome assembly GCA_004026705.1 of Nesogale talazaci. Taxonomy (NCBI): domain Eukaryota; kingdom Metazoa; phylum Chordata; class Mammalia; order Afrosoricida; family Tenrecidae; genus Nesogale; species Nesogale talazaci. Next base: position 6,896 of record PVJH01024528.1, read on the forward strand.
GCACCCCCCACCTCCCCCTCCACTTTGAGCCGTGCACTCTTCCTGGCACCATTGTAGGTCACTTATAGCTGCACACACACTCCTGTTGGACATGCTGGCCCAGCCACACTTGACTTAACTGTGGTGTTGTGACTACGCCCTGGCGTCCCTCCAGGAGCCCTGTGACATTGGTGGAGTCTTTCTGTTAGGAAGACTGCCAAGAGGAAGTTAGGCGGTGCAGCGCACTGCTCATTCATAAGTCCTTTTTGGTCTGTGCATAGTTTGGGTTTGTGTGTTTTGGGGGGGTGGGGGTGGGACTTCTTTGCTTATTAGTTCCTGATTTCAGTCCTGTGAATAGAGAGAGGCACATAGAAGAGGGAACGTTTCTCTGACTGCCATCTTCAGAAGATGGGTCATCTTTCTTGCAAGTGGAGGGATAAATTCAAATACTCCTTGAACCCCTGTTTAGACTGGGTTAGGGAAAGATGAAAGCAGGGCTTAATTGAGTGTGATTTTTTTTTTAATTTTGGTGGTAAGGATTGGGTAACTGTTGGGCTGCCAGTCTCAAGGTCGGAGGTTCAAACCCAGCAGCCTGTGAATTGGAACTGACTCCCCGACTGTGGGTGAGTTGTTGTAGCTGCTTTGGTGTGGTCCTGAAGCCTGAAGAGAGTGATGACAAGCCAGCCGTCTGCGTGCATGGGCACCCGCACAGAACAGGTCTTGCTCTTTAATGCTGCCCAGGCCTCCAAGAGAATTCCGGAGACAGGTCCATTGGGCTGCTCGGCAGAGTTTAACTTGGGTTTTTTCCCTCTCGTTTTAAGGCAGTTTTCTTTGAGGATTGACTGCTGTTGCATTTTGATGATTTTATACCTTTCTGGAGTGGATAGATAAGACTGACTTTTCTCTTGTAGTTTGTTTAGCTGCTGTATTTGAGATGTATTGAGCCATTTTGTTATGGATTCCTACTTTCTAGCGTTTAGTGTGTGTAGTCTGGGAATTTCAGCTGTAGTGTTTAATAAGAAACTTTTAGTATTTCATCTTCCTTTCTTGTGGTTTTGTGCTTTTATTGCAATAAATAATCGAAGGAACATTCCCACTAAACCAGTCTGTGAAATAGAGCTTTTCAAACAGAGGGAAAGACATTTTTTTACTTTTATTTTTTTGTTCTTAAAAAACTTATTATTTCCTTATATAACTTAGAAGTAGCCATTACTAAGTTGCTCAATTTAGAGGTAACCATATCAAATTTTGTATCCTAAGTGATTGTGGCAAATCTTAAAGACAGACTGCCTTTGTTTATTTATTTGTTTTTTAAATCTTCAAAAAATTTTAGCACTTTAGTCCTTTTCCTGTGAACAAGCTTTTTACTTTTAAGAACATAGAATTTCCTACTTCTGGAAAATCCCAATTATAGGGCTGACTTTGATTTTGTTGTGTGTGAGACACTAGTCTGTGGTAACTTTTGTGAAATGTCACTCTACATAAAGATTTCACTTTGGGCAAGCCTTGGAACCTATCACTACTGATGTCATTTTATTGATGGGACTAAGAACTTCTCATTGACTGTCGGATTTGAAAGCCGATGTATGGAGTTATTTACTGACCTTTTGCCTGGAGAATCTAGATTCTGTTTTTCAAGAGCGAGACTAATTTATATGGTAGCCAGAGTGTCTTACATGTGAATACTTTGGCATGGGAGATATTTATCATGAATTTTAATATTTTAAAATGTTATACATTTGCCTACTAGTTTTATAAATGACCTTTGCCTTCAGAATTGGCGCGAGGGTACGGAGCTTAAAGTACATACCTGTGGTTCAGTGGGAAGTTTTGTCATTAGCACACACCAAGTTCCTGCTGCTCCATCTCCCAGAAATTGACCAGGAAAGAAAACTGTATCGTGGGGCTTTCAGGAGGAGCCCATGTGGGGTAACACTAGGTTACAAATTTAGCTGCTAACATCAGGGTCGGTGGTTCAATTCCCACCAGCTGCTCCTTGGGAGAAAGAGGCAATCTGCTCCCCTTATGATGTACTGTCTCAGAAACCCTCTGGGGTGGTTCCACTGTGCCTCACAGGGTCGCCAGGAATCGTAAGCCCCTCAGCAGAAATACACTGAGTGTTCTGGTGGGCAGGGCTGCCTGCTCTCTGGGACTGAGGGCTGTGGTATTGCCTCATTCTTGGGTCTTCCACCAGCAATGCCCCCTCTGAACATGTGATCTTGAGGTCTCTCCATGTTAAGGAACCCAGACATGTGTTTTCCACACAGTATTTTGTTGTTGTTGTTGTTGTTGTTGTTAGAAATGAAAAAGTTACATGCTTAATATCTTTCATGCTTAATATCTAGCTGCCAAGCAGGTATTTTAGTCTCAAACTGGATGTGTTTAAAAAAACAAACACCTTATTCTTAATTTATTTTTTTAATAGTCATGTAAGACTATAAGTCATGTAAGACTGCTATTGATGACTTTCTTTCGGGGGGGCAGAAACCTCTTGTTTTTTGCTGCAGTGTGACAAAATATAGTTCTTTCTGTCTGGTGTTTTTGTTTCTAAAGTAATTCTCACACTGCCTTCTGAATGAACGAACCTCATTCTTCACTGGACAACTGGAAGGCTTTGATTTCCTTGAAACATTTTTAATGTTAGACGGTCCGAATCATTTTGGCGGACCCCTCTCAATTTCCCAATGCACTGATCACTGTGCTTGACAAAAGAGTAGACTGGAGATTGTGCTATGGCATTTATTCCCATTGTTTTCTGAGTTATCAAAGGAGAGCTTTTTTAGATTTTTGTATTTTGCTTAACTTTTAAAAAGCCAGCAGTAGTTACAAAGAGAAAGGCTAGTAAGTTGGATGTTCTTGCCAAACACACAGCCCACATCTTCTCATGGCAACAGATGGGCAAAGGGTAACTTACTTGTTCTGCATCTGAGTACATTTTCCAAACTGTTGGACAGAAGCTTCTGAGTTGCAATCTTGAATGTATTGAATCTGTCAAGGCCCGCCTGGTGCCTTTGTAAATGTCTGTCCCTCTGTCGTATCTAATCAGGTGGAAAGTGATGTCCTGTAGCTGAGCTGACCCTGAAAGCTCGCTTCTCACCTTTTTTTGTGAACCAGTTTGAATTGTCATGTCACTGTGTAACTGACTTGCTTTCAAATGAACAATAAATTTAATAAAATAAAACATTGTCTTGCTTTTTTATCTACTGACGGTATATGTCATTTCTATTTCCTATGAGAAACCTGCCCAGTAGTAGTCTGGCCAGGTCCCAGCCAGTCTCTCTGCATGACCCGAGACTTAGCTCTTTCATGATAGATCAGGAGCTCATTTTTGTTGTTGTACTTGTTGGTTCTTTTTTTGCTTGTTTTGGTTTGTTTGCTTTTTTTTTTTGGGGGGGGGCGGTATGTAAAGGTAAAACCCCTTTACTAATTACACCAGCTGATTTTACCAGAACTCAGGTGGGGAGAGATAACGCCCTTCATAAAGGAAATGGAAAACAAAGTAAGTGTCACTCATGATACAGTAAAGAATGACTGTAGGCTTAGCTCATTCATCTCCCAACACCTGAAGACTAATAATTAATTTAGCTCAGAACTGGTTACTTTAAAAATAGGTCAACTTTTTTTTATTATTATTATTTCTCCTTTTTCTTTTGCGAGGTTCATCGCTTGAGCCAGATCCATTAGGTCATGAAAACTTAGTTTTCACAAATGGGGTTCGTTAAAAGCAAATAATGTTCATTTAAAAGATAATAATTTCATAAAGAAACTTTAATCTTGAAAGAGTAAGGCCAATTTGTTTTTTTTCCCCCCTCCCATTTTTTTGTTTTTTTGTTGTTTTTCTTTTGTTTCTATATCTTATACCAGGGCCACAGCCATCTCTGGGAGTTAGTTTTGGAACGCCTTTCGGCTCAGGTATTGGCTTGCAACCAAGTGGCCTAGGTTCCTCAAGCCTCGGAGGTACACTTTAACTTTTTCTAATATTTCCTTGGATAAATCTACCTTTGATTGAAAACTAACCCGAAAAACGAATCTCTTCGGAGTGTGGGCCTATCTGCTGATGTTGGGGAAGTTAAACTTCCTTCTGGCAAAACCTTCCAAAATCACCCGTGTCCTCTAGTTTTAGATTCCGAATCATCTGGAAGAGTCAAGTCACTACTTAAAATTTGCTTAAATCAAGAGGCAGTGAGGTTTGTCTTTTGAAGGCAATATATTAAAATAAGACTTTGGGAATTCCTGATATTATTTCTTTTTTTAAAAAAAATCATTTTGATTAAATTTTTAAAAATTAACTATCTAACACTCATTTAGAGTCTGAATGATTTCTGAATGTATATGCTTCTGGCTCTAGTCTAGGAGCTCTGGTGACACAGATGGGTAAACACTGCACTGCTAACCACAAGGTCAGTGGTTCAAATCCACCAGCTGCTCCAAGGGGGGCGGGGGGGGAAATGAGGCTGTCCTTCCAGTAAGATTGACAAGCCTTGGAAACCACCCTATATATGCTTGCTATGAGTCGGAATCGATTCGATGGCCGTGGTTTTTTTCGGTAATCATAATTTGCTTTAACTAGAGAAAAAAATTGGTTACTTATTGAATAATCTGACTTCTGCCATTTTTTACATACTTCTGGCATATTTGCCTCTCTGCATACTTGTATACCTAAGGAAGTCCCGTGATTTTAATAGTCTCATATATTAACTAAATTAAGGTAAGTTCTCTGCAAAATAGGCTAAATGAATTCAAGGCTTTTTACTGTGTGTAATTGAAAGTTGATTCTGTTTTTAATAAATGCATGGTGATGCTATGCGTAGAACTCCCCTATTTCCACTCAAAACGTATCTTAATATGAAGGGAAGCCTATGTAAGCTACTGTGACTGCTTAAAATAGGAGGGAGAGATCCAATTAGAAGACAGCAGAACTACGCAGTCATCATTTCACAGTTCTGTATCCCAGTTTGCCATCATGGGGCTCGTCAGTATTTTACGTAAGCCGTGGCAAAGTCAGGAGCCAAGGTACCACAGGGGTTATGTGTTGGCCTGGTAACCCCAGGGTCAGCAATGCCACCTCACCAACCACTCCTCGGAGGAAGACGAGGCTTTCCGCTGTCGTACCGAGTGACAGCCTCGGCAGTTCTATGGGGGCCGTGTCGTCTGCCCCATTGAATCACTCTGGGTTAGAATCTGCCGAGGGCGGTAGATTGATGTTGGGGGCAGCAAGCTAGCCCGTAAAGAAGTCCCAGTCTATGCATAGAGTACCTGGCTGTTAAAGAGAATGCAAACAAGTTTTCAAGTAGGTAGCAGAAGCTGTTCCTGAACTTTGGTGAAAATCTGACTATGGGATAAGAGCAAAACCATGACTCCCTGTCCCCATTTCTCACTGTGGCACTTGTCACATGCAGGAACCTACTATTGTCATACAGATTTCAAGTGAATGACTTGTTTAGCTTTCCAGTGATTTTTGTTCATTAAATGAAAACGCTTTGGCAAAGAACAGAGTACTATTACCTTGCAATACAGTCAGTGCTTAAATTAATTGTCCTTGTCATGCTGGTGAGTGCGCTTATTCCATCTGTCTTTTGTATAAAATAAGACCTAGGTTTATGCCTCATTGGGCTAAAACTATTCTTTTAGCGCCCTGTTTGGGCATGAAAATATGACTTCTTATCTTGGTTTTGCATGATCTTAGTCTGAATAGATGTGAAGGTTATCAGTTCAGAGTGAATCTGTTCCCAAAGCTCTAGGCAATGGAGTAAAAGCAAAGCCACTGTTGAATACTGTGTTTTTCCCGCCTGCGTTGCTTAGTCCTTTGATGATTGTAGGTTTTGCTTGCCAGTATCCTGTAACCTGTGTTTTACATGCCGTTGTATATTTCTCTATTGCCCTCCCACTAGGATTTGGAACTAGCTCTGGTTTTGGAAGCAGCACCACAGGGGCCTCCACATTTGGATTTGGAACAACAAATAAGCCCTCAGGAAGTCTTAGTGCAGGTTTGTGCCTTCCCACCTGAGCTTCAGGTGCATTTAAAAGTGCTACTTCTTTCTTTCCCAAGTACAACTATCGTTACTGCCAATCTCACCCCACTACCCTACCCCTCGCAAAAGTCCTTGAACTATTCCCACCCTCACTCCTGTCCTATAAAGCATGCCAGCCCAGCTCCTTAGGTGGTCTCTTCTCCTTCCTAAACTAAGGTTAGATTAGTAAGACTGTGCCAACAAGACTTGTTAATTTGGGCCGCGAAACACAGGGAGAGTAGTTTGAAACTATTAGTTGCTCAGAGGGAGAGAGAGGAGGCTTCTACACCCATACAGTTAGAGTCTCCAGAGCCCACAGTGGCAGTTCTACCTTGTCCTATACGGTGAACTCACTACGAGGCAGAGTCCACTTGATGGCAGGGGGTTAGGTTTTTCAAAACCCCGTGTCGAAGCTTCATAGTTAAACCCCTTTCCTGTCGTCGTAAATGTGAAAACCGCCCTTGTGAATGTGGAAGCCGGAGTATTGTTGTGTTTTTAAATCAACATTCACAGAGACAATTGATGCTCCCCAAAGCTGCCGTTCAGCTAAAAAAATTCCTCTGGTTCTCAAAATGCCACTGCCTTAAAAGTGATGAGAATTGGCTTCTTTGTTCATTTTTTACCATCGGTGTGGTGTTTTTCACTCCAAAGAAAACACATTGCACCTATTCTGGGGACATCCTTGCCGGGCCTGGTTTGTTTTAACGAGCAATGCTTAGTGATGTAGTATGCCTAATACAATAATATTAGTAAGATTAGGCCAGAGTTAGGGGATTTAAAAAACTCCCATTGAAAATGGAGTTGTGGCCAAAACCAGCAGGTCCAACTGTAAACTTGTCATGGAGTTAAGAGACAGAAGAACAATGAATAGGTAGTAAAAGTATTTTTTCTCAATTATGTAAAGGCCCTGATAAACAAAAACAACAAGGAGTGCCCCTCACTGCATCCAACATCCTGAAAATTGTTGGTTTAGGACTTTCTTGGAGAACTTAAAATGGACAGGCCAGGGACAGTGCAGCCCCAAAGTGAAAGTCTCTCACAGTATTGATGAAATGTGTGCAGTGGGGCTGAGCAAGATGGCACCTTGATATTTTTAATAAGGATGTGCCTGGCAACTTGCACATATCTGCAGATAGCTGTTAATTGTGCCCAACCTTCTCTTTTGACCCAGATTGCTCAGCTTCTGCCATTCAAGGTGCCTTTTAGAATGGCTTGCTAAGTTCCTGCCGTGGACAGCTTCACGCCAGAACTTTAGTGCAGCCTGAGTTAGTCCCTGTGTTCTTAACAAAGCGTGCATTCTCCCTGGTAGACAATTAGCCCTCATCCTTTCTCATGTTTTGACATTTGCTTCTGTGATTGCTCTTCTGACCTCACTGTTTTCTTCCCTGAACGTAAGGCTTTGGCAGCTCAAGCACTTCTGGCTTTAACTTCAGCAACCCCGGCATCACGGCATCAGCGGGCTTGACCTTTGGGGTGTCCAATCCCGCTTCTGCAGGCTTTGGGACAGGAGGACAGCTCCTTCAGCTAAAGAAGCCGCCAGCCGGAAACAAGAGAGGAAAAAGATAAATGCACGGGCGGATGTATCAGACTCCGTAGCAGCCGCCTTCATCATGAGTCTATTTTTCTAAAGGCGATGCCATCCTTCAGTTGGGTCGCAGGAGATTTATAAAGTTTTGATATTTTCCCTCCTTTGGAATTGGAGCTTTGTTTCTACCTGCCATGCCGCACAGCGTTGTGCCTCCCCCTTGGTTCTTGTGAATGGGAAACCCAGCCACGTGTTATGTTGCTGTTGTTGTCGCTCCTTTGATCTGTGAGACTTGTCCTCGTGAGGAGCTTTGTCCCTGTGTTCACTGTGTACCTTTGTGTCACATGAACTCCAGTGCCCCCTGAGCATCAGTTTATTTCCCCATTAGGCCCTCTCGTGCTACATTGCAGGCATCCTGTGGATACATGTGTAAATACATACGTGCAGAAGTGCGTGCACCGTCCGTGTATGCAGATATTTCCAGACCTCCAGCTCTTTGCTTCAGATTATTCCCCTTTTCGAAGGGTATCCGCTCTCACCCTTGAAGCTTCAACCCCTCTGTGCCTGCAGGTGGATGAGGTCATCAAGATCACTGTGGGCATAGCCAGTGCCTCTGAGTCCTGGAGTCTAGCTTGAAAGCCCGCTCTCTTGCTCGCTCGCTGTCTGGCTCTCCCGCTTTCAGCTGGGAAGTTCCATTTTTGTGTCCTCTCCAGCTGCCAGCAGCTGCTCCAAATGACAGCGCCTGGGAGACTGCCCAGCAGATCGGAACAACGCCCCTCTCTGTCCTCATACTGCAAGTGGAGAGTGGTTTTATTTTTGCTTTCTAAGATGGACCTCCAGGCGCATGTCCTGGGGCAAAGAGCTAGTGAACCAAATGGATTCTGTGCTGGTGAAAATTACACTACTGATGGAAACTTCTAGCTCATCTGTTCCAGAGTGTCCTTCTGAGAGAGCGCTTGAACCCGACACCAAGTGGAGTAGCTTCTCAACCTCTTCATGTCTGGAGGAAGACATAGTTAGCACTTCCTACCTGTGGGATACAAAACAATATGTCTTAAGAAAAAGAGAATATTCTTGATATGAATTCTCCCTGGGCCTGGGGTTGACAGCTCCAGATGGTGACAACCCATGGGTCTGTCAGCTGCCTGCGTGACCCACTGTCTCCACGAGGAGGCTTTAAAATGTTCCTGGGAAAATGCCATTTTCTAATTTCTCTTTTCCCTTCAGCGTCTCGACAAGGCCTCTGCTTCTTGCCCCAGAGGAAGCAAAGTGTCGAAAACCCATAGCCCTCTGCTGGAGACCTGCCTTTGCCAGGACGACTGAGAGACACCAGGGGCTAGGCCTGTCTCTCTCTTTGCAAGTACAGTTCTCAGACAGAAGGCAAATAGCAACGGGTGTTGGAAAGAGGTTTTGTTTTGCTTTTCTGAGAGAAAGTTTTGTACATAATGTGATCAAGTGAATATTTTCAGGATCATTTTCACCGAGGCACCTTTTTTTCTACAATAGGAATTGCATATATATTGTCTATACCCACATATATATTTTTAGTATAATGTTAATTGGGTTCAATTATAAAAATATTGTCAAGATCTGCATTATTTATCTGCATATAGCAATGAATAGCTTTATTTTGGGTTTGGTTTGCTTTTCTCCCAGAATTGACATTTGTATGCCCAGGTGCATTAAAGCCAGCACAAATTGTTGTTGAACTTGTTTGTATTTTGCTACTGTCAATCCCTAAAACTAGACTATGGGATTGGTTAGGAAAGGTAGCATTCTGTGTTTTGAGTGGCTGTCAGAATTAAGTACATAATAAAATGAATTTTTCCCACTCCTTTTTAAAGACATGCATTGGGCTGCAGAAATCTAAATGTTACTGTATCTTGGTTTCTTTTCTTTGCTCTGTTTTACAGTTAATCTGTTGAACCACTGAAAATTTTGTTCTAACTAAATCATCAGTGATGTCAGTTAAGACTGGTTGTCCTTGTCACCCTTGTCTTCACTTTGTCTACAGCCTACTGTTATGTAAACAATAAAATCTGTTCTGTCTGTTGCTTTGAATCTTTGTAGGTTCTTCTGGGATAACTGCTCTCCTGTCTCCTGTGTTAGTCTTTTCTCTTTCCCTTCCCTGATTTACACAGTTCACTTAACAACAAAAGGCGGCCGACAAGACAATTATGTTTTTAGTCACTTGCTTTTGTTTCTTCATAGTTACAAAAACATTAAGTATATTGAAGAAAATCCCTCCTGTTTTCTAGAAGCGGGCATTGCATATCATGTGCGTTCCCTTGAGCTTCTAAAACCCCAACCCTATCCTTTCCCTAAAAGGATAGTTGAACGAGAGGTTCTAAAAAGAATCCCTTTCCCTAAAGGGTCCCTCTGCTTATTTCAGGGAGGTGGTGGTGGTGGGCTGGTGGTGGTGGTGGGGGAGGCATCTTGGCACCTTTTAAAAACATCTTCACCGAAGTATGGAGGAGATGTTCTTTCTCCTAATTCCTTGTTTCTGTCTTTTCTCGTTCTGTTTTTCACTTTTCTAACAATGGAGTTAAAACTCTGTCTTCTGTGACTTACTTTTTTCCCCCTCGAAGGGTGGATCGTCCACAGCTTTTTATGTCAGTCTATATAGAAGTGGGAACCCCCCAAAATCTGGAAAAATGCTCTGTTGAGCAGAGCTTTCCTAGTACACATTTTTCCCCCTCTGGGAGAGCAAGGAGCAACTCTTGACTTAGTATACCCAGTGGCGTCAACTGGGAAGGTCACAGTAAAAGCTGTATAGCTTGAACCTTGTTTTTTAGTGATTGCCAATTTAAGGGAGCAGCATGTGGTTGTGAGGGCTTGTTTCGTGCTGGGGGAAAAATGCCACAGAACTGTTGTGATGTTGAACAAAGATTACAAGGACAGCGCTATGGGAAAAACTCAAGTGTACTAGTGGTTTTCTCATTTAAAAAGAGGTGAAATGATTGATAACAAACCTGGACATGTCAACTTCCTGAATGAATGGAAATGTCAACTCATAGTCCATTTGGAGTTCTACCAGGTCAGAATATAAATCAAGATTTCTATTTCAAGGTTCTGAAAAGATTGCATAACCCTGTCCAACAAAAGCCTGATTTGTGGAAGACGGGACTGGTTTTGCCGCAGGACAATGCATCTTCTCTCACAGCCATCTGAGTGCATCAGTTTTTGGCAAAATCCAAAACGACTTTACTCCACACACCTGATTCACCTGACCTAACTATGCAACTTTGTTTTGTTTCCTTGAATGAAAAGGGACATGAAAAGACAGTGACTTTATGACCTAGAAGAGGTGAAGAAAAAAACAGAGGTGTTATCAGCCATCCAACGAATTTGAAGAATATTTTCAAGAATGGAATCGTGGACTTGACAAATGTTTTCAGTGTAATGGAGAGTACTTTGAAGGTGATGCGGTTGTTCTTGTAAAAACAATTTAAATACATAGCTTTGGAAAAAAGTCTGTTTTGGGGGGAGGAGTACCCCCTTCGAGATTGACTTTTTACATTTGAAGGGGCTTCAAATTTTCAGAGAAAATTGAAAGATGTTAGGATTTTCCCTCAGACTTTCCCCTTTGATGAGTTGAAATTGGCATGATGGTGATGGGTTGGTGTTTGGTTGTTGTCCCATAGCAAAGATGGACCCAGACTTGTTCAACGATTCCCTGCCAATGGACAGTAGCATTCTTTCCCACCGGTCACGTTGAGAGTAAAACGGGTATCCTTGAACATGACCTTAGATGCTAATGTTTAATGTTTCTTTGAGATTGATTCTAGGAGAGGAATAGCCATAAAGATACATTGTATATTTTAATATCAAATTATCTCCCAACAATGCTGTACACAGACTGCCTATTTATACATGATTTCTGTACCACTTCCTTACATTATTCTGAGTATTGACCATCCTAATAAGTACTTGGGGCTGAATTATATACTTTAATTATTAGCATACCTGCAAGAATTCTTTGTTAATACTCTCTGGCCATTTTTATACCAGCTGCTTTGGCATGATTAAAATCTATAGGAACCTCATAGAGAATAGATAATAATATTTTTCCTATTAGATAATGTTGGGCTCTTAAGCTGAGCTCAAATCCTTGCTTTAGGATGGGCAAGTTTTTTTTTTTCTAGAGCTCACAGTAATTATTTAATTAAGTAATAGTTGAACATGGAGGATATAGTAAATAAACATGGTGGACTTATTAAGAGAGAGTCCACTTTAAAGCACTTGAGTGACTTAATGATGCTCCAAAAGTGTTAACTTCCTGCATCATAGTCTTATGCCATAGTCTTATGTCTTATTTGGGACCTAGTAGGGAAGCGGTTCTATTGTGTTCTTTGATTTTGTTCATGTTCCTCTGGAGGATAAGCATTGTGGGACACCAATTACTCAAGGTGAACTTTGAGTAACTTTTTTTTTAGTTTGATTTTTTTTCCTTAGTTCAATTAGAGTTTATAACTCATAAGCCCTATAGAGGAGTTACTGTGAGTCAGAATGGATGAGATGGCAATGGGTTCGGTCTTTCAGCTGAGTTTTACAGTTTTTATTGGAATAGCTTGCTTGATTGCCTTTCTTAACCTTTTAGCAACCTTGGTGGCCTTGTGTGTTGTCCCACAAGGTCAGCAGTTCAAAACCATCTACTGCTTCTCAGGAGAAATTTGAGCCTTTTGACCCTGTAAAGAGTTAACGTTTTGGAACCCCTAGGGCAGTTGTACTCTGCCCTGTGGGATCACTATGACCCCTAATCCACTCGTGGCAGCATTGTGTTTGAGTTTAAATAGGCTTTTTACTTTGTTGAGTGTGGTCTTGGCTTCTGTGGCCAGTACAAAGTAATTTGCATTGAAAATGCAAATATTGCTTATATGATTCATATTTGGTGTGTCCACAAGTTGATGGCTCCATTTGAACAGTGCCTTTTATAATAGCCGTTGTGCTGTGATTAAACACATCTGCCAGGCACTAGCCAGGGGTACTGGAACTTGCTCACATTGTAGCCAGTGCACCTGGCCCTCTGAGCTGCAGGACCAAATGGACTCAGGGACACTGTCAAGGTAAGTCCCGAGATGATGTTGCTCAGCAGACAATAATCCTCTGAGGAACGCGAAGGCTAGGAGGCAGGGCTGGAGCAGAGCAGTCACCTCTGGCCTTTCCTAGACTCTGAAGATGCTCATTGAGAAAGGCCTGCCACCAGCCCACTTGGAAGAGGTTTGGCTATTTGAGTCTTCTCAGGAAGAAAGCCTTCTCAGGATGTACTCAACAGCAATGACGCAAAAGAACACCCCACCCTCAGCTCAAGGGAAGCAAGGTCTTATAAGAGAAAACCATGGACACCAGGAAAAAGCTGCTGCTTCTGAGAGACAGTGGCTGACGGAAGACTTAAAAGCTACTGGAAAGGGCTGAGCCCCGGTGGCGTAGTAATTGTGCGCGGTACTGCGGCCCACTGCGTTGGAGGTTCAAATCCAGCAGCAAGGCTGGGCTTCCTACTCCCACCACCAGAGGGCAGTGATAGCCCCCCCCCCCAAAAAAAAAAATGGAAAAACTACCCATGGTCCAGGATGACTTTTGACCCTCCAAGCTAATGCATTCTTTCCCACTAAATCTTATCAGTAAACCAAAGTGCCAGGTTCACGGAAATTGCCACATTGAAGAATTCATTGTGCTATTTACTTTCCTCAAGTCTCCAGCCAGCAAGTCAATGCAATTTAATAAATGTTTCAGGATCATTAACAGGGCAAGTCACTGCGAAAAATTCTGACAATGATCATGAGTAGAACTGACCCTTTGGGTTCTTAGTTGTAATCTTGACGGGAGCAGATCGCCAGTCTGTGGTTAAAATTGCCGATCCTCGGGGTAGCGGCCAAGTTCCTAACTATTGAAAAACCAGGACTTCTGGCTAGGACCCTGGTGATCCCACACAGAAAAAACCAAGCCATTGCCATCAAGTCAGTTCTGACTCAGGACATGCTAGAGTTGCCTTACAGAGTTGAAGGTTTGGGTTTGACAGGAATAAAACTGCCTCATCTTAACCTTCCAGGCTGTAGTTGGTGGGTTTGAACTATGAAGCTTTCCTTAGCAGCCAAGCGTTTAACCACTTGGGAATTTAACCTGAAAATCCAACTCTTATCAGGAAGTTACCATGAAGAAGATACTGTTTACTCTTCATAATCTTAATATTTTTTGAGCTTTAAGAGTAGAATCAATGACCTTTACATGAGTTAATTCAGAGTATCTTCAGTTCTATGAGATGGTTACCATTATCATTTTTAATACATGAGAAAACAGGCAATATAGGCAATAAAGAGTAGCTAAACTACCGAGTTGAGTGAGCCAAAATTTAAATCCAGCAGTCTTGGTAACGTCTGGACTTTTGACTCCACCCTGAGTGACACATGGTTTTCTTGACTACCTGCCGAAAGCTTGGCAGTTCAAAACCACCCAAAAGGCCTCTGGAAGACTGAAAACCAAGCCTCCGTTGACTCACAGTGACTCTTTAGGGCAGGGTAGAACTGCCCCTGTGGGGTTCTGAGACTCGCTCTACGGGAGAGGAAAGCCCCATGTGGAAGACAACCTTGGAAACGAGTCCACTCAATGGCAGCCAACAACCTTGTGAACAGGGGATGCTGGGTGATGCCAAGGATGGACCAGCTTGTGCTCCTGTGGAACCGGTTCATGGCTCAAGAGACCAAGGGAACAGTACGTGGTATAAAATCAGGAAATGTGTGTGTCGGGGTGGTATCTTCTCGCCATCCTCACTCGATCTGTAGGCCGAGCAAATGATCAGAGAAACGGTCCTATTTGGAGGAAGGCTTATTAACAACCTGTGAAGGGCAGTTCCTGGTTTGCTGAAAGTGAGGAGGACTTAAAGTCTTTGCGGATGAAGATCCAGTATTGCAGCCTTCAGTGTGGATCACAACCCGGTATAAAGCAAAAGCCCAAACTCCCTGCCACCCAGTCAATTCTGACTCACAGTGACCCCACAGAACAGGAGAGAATTACCCCTGTGGACCAAAATCCTCACAGCGGGACAACGAGGTGATACGGTAAATGTGGAAAAGATTGAGGTTTGTTGAGTTTTACCTTGCTCGAATCAACAATCAATACTCAGGGAAACAGCAGTCAAGAAATCTAATGATGCAGTAGATCTACTGCGCAAGATCTCTTTAAAATGCTGAAGAGCAAGGGTGTTGCTTTGAGAACCAAGGTACCTGTGACCCAAGCCAGAATTTTTTTAATTGCCTCATATGCATGCAATATTCAATGGACATTGAATAAGAAACCCTACAGAAGAATCGAGGCATTTGGATCAGGGTGCTGGTGAGCAATATTGCGTGTACAGTGGACTGCCAAAAGAACAAACCAATTTGTCTTGGAGGAAGTACAGCCAGAGTTCTTAGAAGCAAGGATGGCAAGACTTGCCACATATTTTGGACATGTCAATAAGAAAACACAATCCCTGGTATGGCAGTCATGTGCTTAGGTTAATTTTATGATTGAAATGTAGGGATGGAGGCTATCCTGTTCATCTGGAGATAGCCATTGAGTAGCCAATGAGTCCTCTGTGTGGGCATGGCTTTCTTCTGAGACTTCTGGGAAATCTCGTGATATTTCCCTCGTGGGAAATATTTCCCAGTTGGGAGTTAGTCTCAGAGACGATGAATCACAGACAAGACAAGATGGCAGTGTCTGAGAAGTTGGAGGAGCCGGCGGAGAGACCACGGCTTTGCCCTGATGGAGCCAGACCTCTGAAGCTGGAGCGGCACGCTGTTGCCATCCTTCCTACACTCAGAATGAGGGTAAGAAAGAATGCATGTGATGATAAGCTGGGAGTGAAAAATAAATACACTTCTGTCATGGGTTGATGAACACGCAACCCATGGCACCACCTACCTTTGCCTCCAAGTGCTGCAAGTCCATTGGAACAAGCAATTTGGGGAAAAGAGGATGCACTGTATTTGGTTTTTGGTGCTCAAATGTAGGATCCAACCAGAAGAAGGATGTACTTTGAATCCCAGCATAGGTTTTTGGATTGGACCTGATTCTGCTCTGGTTCTCTTAAAGGGATTACATTTGCATCTAGGTTAAAGCTTATACCCAAAGGATTATAGCGGGACACAAAACACACAAGGAAATCCTGACCAAAACACAAGGAAATCTTAGGTTTATCTGGAAACCTTTGAATTAAAGTATGAGAGGTTGAACTATGTATCAAGATTTTACTCCAAACAAAAATGTATTAAACTCCACAAGGCAGATACCTGCTTCCCATGGAAGTGTGAGTGAATGGCAAATGAACTTTGTACAACTCCCCCACCCCAATCTGAGAATTAAACAGATTTTAGTCATGATCTGTCTCATTGGGTAGAGGCTTTACTATGTTGGAATGCCAGTGACCTTTGTTGCTTAAAATTAATGTAAAATAGTTTCCCTCTATGGGGTGCACCTCATACTATGTATAGTGATAGGGGTTACCATTTCTGGGGCAACCTTCTCAAGGCATTTTATAGTGCTTTTCCCACTTGCGTAGTGTATTCTATCCATGTCTCGTGCAATCTTCTGGACTGTTTGAAAGGAAATATGATCCACTTGGTTAAACTAACTGCCTCTTCCAATCTAACCTGACCTCCGGTGCTTCCTCTTGGATGAATGAATCTACAATCTGTATCTTGCGATCTTCCCAGAAGAACCTCTTCTGAAATCGTTACTGAGCATATTAGGTTTTTTTCCTTTACAATGGTATAGCCTCAGATCCCAGGCTAATTTCTCGTAACTTGTGTAAGTATTGCCAAAGTGTAATACAAAGTGCTAAGGCCAATGATGAGGTAATTACACACGCTTAAGTTCATGCTTGTCATCATGAAAGTGATTGTGCCTGAGCACCTGGTGACGGATGAGACATGCCCAGCACGGCACCAGATCAGAGAGTCTTTGGACCCCAAATGAAGGGTCCTTATTTGGTTTTATCAACAAATGCAGTTGCTGCAAAATTTCAGGGTGGTAAAATCCTCTTCGTGCATCTTTCTCAGATGGAGAAGACCAGAGAGTCTGGGTGGTTGAGAATGCTGGAGGACTGAAGCTGAAATTCAGACGCCTTCCGAAAACAACCGCCGAGCAGCCTCCCTAATCTGCTGAGTGACTCCGTTACAAGTAGAACTCGACTCTCCTCGCACAGGCCGAATTGTTAGATCTTTCGGTTAATCTGTATAAAGTGATTGTGATTTGAAGCCATGTTAATTGGTTATTTCATTTCCCGTGGCTCTGCGTGGCATGGGAATGATGGAATTTTTGGCAAATGCTGGTAAATTGACACTGCTGGATTTGTTGTGAGAAGCCTTGTTTTGTTAGGGAGAATTCTGACTCTTCCAAACTATCATTTGGTTCTGCCTCCTCCTTACCTTGTGCTATTAAATTGTGGCTGTCCCCTCTGGTAACCCAACCACCTTTAGTGCCATGATTTAATCTCACGTCAATCCGGTTATGTGATTATGTAACATCCAGTTACTTAACATATATCTTAATTTGCCTTGTAGTAATAGTGGATGCTTTGTAGCTATGCACTGAACTCTACTCAGAGAGATGTAAGTGGTTGGTATGAGAATAATGTGACAGACTCATTGAAATGACAGCCCATAATCTGTCACTTCACATGAATGATGTTGGAATGCTGGAAGGGAGACTTTGTGATCATTCCTTAGTGGAAGACTTGTCACATGCAATTTTTTCTGTACCTTTTATCTCCTTCATATAAGGTTTGTGTGCCCCTTTATGTGTTCCTGTGTGGTGGATCCAATGACACTAGTGTAAAATAGCAGCTTTAGATGGATGATCTCATTCATACCTTGAGCAATTGTGTGCAGTGTTCTTTGAATTGTCTTTGGCTAATCATTGTAAAAATGCTAGTAACTATTGGAAAAGTGATGTCAGACCATTTCATATTGTAAAACAAGAGTCAGGAGAAAACCTCTTGTTCTAAGATTCAAGGTGAGTCTGGTCATTTTTGAGAGTTTCATTTCCTGGTACAGTATAATCGAATTGGAAAAATCTTTGAGAAATTTACCCATCACTATGGGACAAATTGGGTTCAACATAGACATGGTGAGGGCAGCATAGGACCAGGTAGTGTTTCAGTCTGTTGTACAAAGGCCACTTTGGGTCCATAATGACTCCATGGAACCTAACAGCAACAACAATAACCATCACAAAAACATGGGACAAATAGGTTAATTTGCTGAACATAACTTCTTTGGACAAAGTATCACAGGACACCTGAGTGGCTTGGGGCTTTTTACCAGCACATCACCTCTTGCTGCACATGGATAAATTGAGCAGGGGAAGTAGAACAGAATAGGAACAGAATCAGACAAGTCACATGACTACACACTACAACACCCTCACAGAGATCAGACATAGTTGAGTGACTACCAACAGAACGCTCAAACAACAGAACCATCTCATGGATAACATATGCAAGTAAAATTTTGTTGAAGATCATCCTACAATGGTTGTAGCAGAACTCATCAGGCTAGAATTAGAAGAGGATGTGGAAGAAGGATATCGTTGCTGATGTCAGATGAAACTTGACTCAAAGTAGAAATGACCAGAAAGAGGTTTGCTTGTGTTTTTTTGACTATGCAAGGTAGTCAACTATGTGGATCATAACAAAGTACGGATAACCTTGAAAAGAATGGGAATTCAGAATACTTGATTGTACTTATGTGGACCCTGTATATGGATCAAGAGACAGTTGTGTGAATGGAAGAAGGGAATGTGGATGGTTTAAAATCAGGAAGGGTCTGTGTCAGAATTATATCCTTTCACCATGCTTTTTCAATCTCTGTGTATCAACACTTTGATAAACATTTTGGAAACCTTGCTCGCCTCTCATTTCTGGTGAAGAGCCAGATGGTATCCAGTAGAAAACCAGCACCATGAGTTTAAAGAGCCTGCTGTGGCCTCCATGTGGGAGCCCAACCAACTCCAGAGTGATTATCTTTGTGTGATCTCCAATCCGGTCAAGAAGAGGGAAAGCAAAGACATTTTTTACATCCTGACATTGTTCTCACACCATCCCAAGACTGGAAACAGTCCTAACACCATCTTCAGTTCTTTACACATACTGAACTGCCAAGTAAAGTCCCAAAGAAATAGGAAGGGTTAATAACCCTGATCAATTTGGGAAGGCCAGGAGGAGGATTTTGCTAACGGGAGGAGTTTGACAGGTCCCACTGACGCCCACACATACTTAGCAAGTTTGTTTTAAAGTCAGCAGCTTGAAGCCATCAGGAAAAAGAGGAGACTCTGCTCCTATAAAAAAAGTTAGTCTTGAAATCCCACAGGGGCAATTCTAGTCTGTCCTGTAGAAATGACTCGATGGTAGTGAATTTGAATTGATCATTAGAACTAAAACATATGACTAAAACCTTCCAGAAGCAAACTCACTGCCATCTAGTGGATTCTGATACGCAGGGCTCCTGTTGGACAGGTAGAGCTGGCCCTGTGGGTTTCTGAGACTTTATGAAAATAAAGAGCCTTTTCTTTCTCCCAAGGAGCGGCTGGTAGTTTCAAACTGCTGACCTTCTGGTTCGCAGCCCAATGCATAACCATTATGCCATAGTGCTCCTAACTTCACTCTTAGAGGTGCAGGCCAAGGAAAGTTATCTTTTTTGCTTATTGTCCCCCATTCCAACCTGTGGAATCAATCAAACCCCTCTGGGCTGTTATTACCACAAAACTTGCATCGAAGTCCTTTAGAGAAGCAATTGTAAATATCTAGCTTGCCTGAAGGACCAAGGAGCCCTATCGGTGTCGTGATTGTGAGTGACCAACTGCACAGTCAGCGGACCAGAACCACTAGCCACATTGAAGGGGAAAGCAAGGAGGCCCTGGGGGTCCCATAGAGAAGGACACAGCCCCAGAAACTCACAGGGATCCTGCTAGCCCATCCGAGAGGGTCACTGAGTCAGCATCCACTTGATGGCAGGAAGTTTTTTCTTGGTTGAGAAGATAGATAGCATTGATATTGTATTGTTCTTCAGACTCTGCCAGACAGAGCTTTGGTGACGTGTCAGTACATTTCCCATCTCTTTCCCTGTGGCACATGCTGAATGAAATGTGTTTTCCTTGCTGCTATAGCTTCGTGACAATTTATGCTGTGTGGTTGTGTGTGAGCTTGCACATATACACTTGAGTCAAGTTGGGTTGTTCCTTTTTTCTTCCAACTCTTGGTCAGAGTTGCTTGGTTCTTTGTGGGCTTTGTCATTTTGGGGGGGGGTTTGTTTTTTGGGGGCATCATTGACCTCTGGTGGTTGTGGGAGCTACACAGCCTTGCTCCTGGAGAGCTGCTCCTGGATTTGAACCGCCAAGCCCGTGGGGTGCAGTCCCGCACTCAACCACTATGCCACCGAGGCTTTGTCACTTTTGCCTTTGAGCTCCCATTTGATGGAAAATTATCTTTTGGAATTCTTTGAGGCTGAACGTATGTTTTTTCTAGAGCTAAATTGCATCTGCTCCCATCCTATATCTAAGTACTGTTAACCCAAATACATTTATAATATGATGTCAGTCAAGTTTTTTTTTAACCACATACAGAGTTTGAATTTTACCCACCATCCCTCCTGACAACTGGAAGTCCTCAACTATCAGTGCAGCTCAGTTCTCCTGCAGGCCCCAGCTAGGGCTTCATTGTTGGACTCTTCCTTCCCACTGCCTCTCTCCCTGCCTCCCTCCCCTTTTTCTCTCTCCTTTCCTCTTCTCCCCTCCCTCTCCTTGCTCCTCTCCCTTTCCCTTGTTTGTTATGGACTCAGGGTACAACCAACCGTCAGTTTCTGTAAATGAAGTTTATTGCAACACAACCCTGCCCACTTGTTTACCTACTGTCTGTGCTCCTTTCATGTTGGAATGGTAGAACTGAGTAATTATGACAAAGGGGCTTCAAAAAGTCATGGGAAAAACTCCATTATCTTTCAATTCCATTTTGCCAGAGACTTGGCAGATTCCTTCAGCTGTCAGTGGGCCCCCTGCTCCTTGTCACCAATGAGTTCCCTTTTCAGCTTTCCAACATCTTCCTAACTTTTTAGCTGCACCACGATGCATTTCAAAGCTGTTCTAAACTCTTTTTATCTACCATTTTCAAGTGTCTTTTAGTGAGAGTGTATTTCTATCCCAACTAAAGCTTTATATGAGGGTGTAACTTTGTGTAACTGTAGGTAAACAAATAAAGCTATGAAGAGAAACCCCTTTTCTGACCTTGAACGGGTATATGTTCTATTGTGTCTCTCTTATTTCTGGTAGGACTGCAGCTTACCTCGACTGCATCTGCCCCCAATAGCGATTGTCTTCTCATTTGTGCACGATCTGGGCGACAAGTGCAAGATAACTTGTTCCAAAATAACTTTCCTCCACTTGGTTTTTTGACTTTTAACTTTGTTTATTTGTTTGTTTCTGGCCTTGCCCTTTAGTTCATCTAATCTTACATTTGAAGGCTAGCAACTTAAGATCTACAACATGGGCTGAGCCCCGGTGGCGTATGTGGTTGAGTGTGGGACTGCGGCCCGCGGGTTTGGTGGTTCAAATCCAGCGGCGGCTCTCAGGAGCAGTACTGGGTAGTGCCCATGACCACCAGAGGCAGTGATGCCCCCCCCCACCCTGCAAAAAAAACAAACAAAACTACAACATGTTGTTGTTGTTGTTGTTGTTGTTCAGCGCCATCCAATAGGAAGTTCCAACTGAGACCTTACGTCTGATACCAAAATGCCGTGTGGTCCTGTGGTGGGTTAGGCTGGGTTATCTAGAGAATCAAGACACACACACACACACACACACACACAAATCTGACGAAGACACACACACACATAAACACACACAAATAAAGCCTAAGCAAGACACACACATAAATAAAAACCTAAACCCCCCAAAGGAAAAAAAAAAAAACTAACCAAACTCACTGCCATCAAGTTGATATGAACTCATAGTGACTCCACAGGACAGGGCAGAACAGCCCCTGTGGGTTTCTAACACTCACTTGTTTGTGGCATCACTGCCCTGGTGGAAGTAGGAGGCCCAGCCTTGCTCCTGTGGAGCTGCTGCTGGATTTGAATCTCCAACCCAGTGGGCCGCAGTCCCACACTCAACCACTGTGCCACCGGGGCTCAGCCCCTGATACTCCCTTTTTATGGGAGTAGAAAGTTCTGTCTTTCTCCTGTGAGGTGACTGGTGGTTTCTAACTGTTGGTCTTGGGGTTACCATCCCAATACAAAACCATAAGGTTTTCAGTGCTAATTCCTCAAAAGTGGATGGCCTATTTTTATTTCCTGGTCTGTTCTTAGTCACTAAGCTCTGCTGAAATCTATTTCAGGTTCCTTTGAGAAACTAGTAAAGGAGCTCTCCACAGAATCTACTTGTATATCAAGCGGGCTGCATCACTGGGCCTGAGACCTGAGGAAGGGATTATACCCCAGCCGAATCTGTCCCCACTTGCTTTGCTGCTCCCAGAAGACCCTATCATGGAGTTGATTATATTATATTAGGTCACATCATGGGGGAAGCCCCAAATGCCAAACTTTTGAAAAACCAGGCCCACTGACATAAGCAAAAGAAACTCCATATTGAAAGTAACCCAAGATAAATGCTTAGTCATGTTTTTTGTGTGTTGTTTACAACATGACTAAGCATTTATCTTGGGTTACTTTCAATATGGAGTTTCTTTTGCTCATGTCACCCACCCATGTTGAGGGAGAAAAACAAACTCTTAATTATCACTCAGGGCATTCTCACAATTCTTGCTTTCTGAGCCCATTCTTTCATCCATTGTCAACTCATCTCATTTTCTTTCTATGACCCTTTAGGATTCTTAATCTCAAAGCCTGCTATACAGCAATAATAAACCATTCTGGTTCGGGTACAATGACAGACAGTGGAATAGAATGAAGAGCCCACAAGTAAATCCATCCACATCTAAATGGCTAATCTTTGACAAAAGGCCAAAAAAACCCAAAACTCCCATTAACTAGGAAAGAGATAGTTTCTTTAATAATAGTCCTAGGAAAACTGTATACCCATTTGCAGGAAAATGAAATGGCCTACACCTCACACCATATAAAAGGACAAATTCAAGATGAATCTGAAAGCTAAATGAAAACCTAGAATGATATGTGTGCTAATGCGTGGCACAAATACACTTAAACATAATTGAAAACTCATGAACAGAAGATAAACTAGAAAACTGACGCCTCCTAAAAGATAGACAGTTGTATGCACAATAAACCTTCTTCAAAGAGGCAAAATCACCCACGGACCGGGAGAAAATTTTTGGCACTAACATATGGGATAAGTGACTAATCTCTAAAATTTGTAGAAAACTCCCACACGAACAAGAAAATGACAAATGATCCAATTAAAAAATGAGCAGAAGACATAAACAGACACTTCAACAAAGAAGACATTCAAGCAGCCAACAAACACATGAAGACAACCTTGTGGTCATTTATGGATATGTAAATCAAAATTTAAGCTATCCTCTCAACCCAATATTAATAGCAAAGTTAGAAAGCAGCAAGTGCTTGTGTGTGTGTGTAGATTGGATTCCTTGTACTTTGCTGGAAGGACTGTAGAATGGTGCACCGCTGTGGAAAGGGGGATAAAAAATCAGCCCAGTACCATTCCTGCAACCCCTAAATCAGACTTCTGAGACTGTAAGTTCAGAAGGACATAGACACCTCTTTCTTGTTCAAAGCAGCTCATGGGTTTGAAATGCTAACCTTATCTATTGGTAGTGGTCTCACACTATCCACTCTCCCTCCTGAGCCCCTTTCTTGCCCATGTGGATACTTCTTATTTCTCTTTGTCACCTTGTTTCTCTGGGAAGGGCTTCCAATACAACATTGAATTTGAAGATAATAATGGGCATGTTGTCAAGCTGTCTCCACTGAGAATGTACAGAGTTTGGGATGGCTTAGCCCCTGAAGTTCAATGTGCGTGCTTGTGTTATTTTTTTATTAAAATTTTATTTTTGCTTGCATGGACAAAGGCAGTAGGATTCATTTTTTCCAAAGTGAAGGGTAGGGGGTGTTTTATGTTCTTCCTCTATGGGTATCCCATGCACAGGGTCTCCTACAGTCTCCTGCCCTGGGCAGGGAGGTACTTATCTCCTTCTTTGTTGATTTTCTGAAGTAATTTTCTCACCTTGGCTGAAGGCTGAGTCACATAGCTTTTCAGTATGTCTGGGTCTTAGAATCCATTCATCTGGGTCCCTAGAATTCTCCCTCCCCCACCCCAGTCTCAATGAGATTCAACAGCACTCTTCACAGTGCTTTGGTCGCCCTTCACCCCCTTCAAAGTGTGCATCTTAGTCAATCTGTGCCACCTTGAAGATTGGACTGTAGCTTCTTGAATTTGCCTCTCTTCCTACCATCTTTGTTTGGGATACTGACCATTGCTAGAGATTGAATTGTATCTCATGATGATGATCATGATGACTTTATACTGTGTTGTAAATCCTAACCTCTATGACACTGAGGTTGGATTTGATGCAGTAGCATTGACGAGGCAGGATACTATCTACAGGATTAGAATGCATTTTGAGTCCATCCTGTTGGAGATATAAACGAGATTAAACAAGCGGACAGAGTTTGCAAGGACCACAAACAAAGACATGCCAACAAGAATAAAAAAACAAGAATTATGTTCACCCATCAGACCCAGACGCCTATGCCACAAACCATCTAGACCTGGGGGAAGGCCAATACCAAGAGGCATGACCACACATTTTAGAACGAGACTGTGGCAGTCATGTGCTTATGTTAATTTTATGATTGAAATGTAGGGGTGGAGTCTAGCCTGTTAATCTGGAGATAGCCATTGAGCAGCCAATGAGGCCTCTATGTGGGCATGGCTTTCTCCTGAGACTTCTGGGAAATCTCGCGATATTTCCCTCGTGAAGATGAGAAGCTATCTTCCCTAGTTGTTGGGAGTTAGTCTCAGGGACGATTAATCACGGACAAGACAAGCTGGCAGCGTTCGAGAACCTGGAGGAGCCAGTGGAGAGACCACAGAGCTTTGCCCTGATGGAGTCAGACATCTGAAGCTGGGGTGGCCAGATGGAGACCTCTGCCAGTGATGAGTTGCTTCTGCTGTTGATTTACCCTGAGCCCTGGAGCCAAGGTGCCCTGCTAGCACCGGGATTCTGCACCCACTGACCTGTGACTTCGTGGGTCGGAAGAAGACTTTATAGAATGATTTCGGGCATATAGGTTAATATCGGACTTATGACTTTGGACTGGACTGGGCTAGGATGCTTTCTCCATGTCCCATTCCTTTTGTTTATAAACCCTTTCCTTATATCAATATGCGTGTCCTTGAATTTGTTCCTCTAGTCTACCCGGACTAATACAGAGACTAAGGTCTTTCCCCAGAGCAGACAGTGAGAGGAAATCTACTAGAGCAGGCATGCTGAATTGAGACTTTCAGCCTCCTAAACTGTGAGAGAAAATATTTGTTTGTTAAAACCACCCCCTTTTAATATGTCTGGTACAGCAGCCCTGGAACATGAAGCTACTTGTCTCTACCTCAAATGGCCACAGGGAACCAAGTCCTCTAGGTGCCAGAAGCTAGGGCCTCCCAAGCTTCTGTGCTGCCCCCATTCCTCTCTCATTTGTGGACACTTCGATTCTCAGTTCTCAACCTGCCTCCCGAATTCTGAGATCTCACTCTCCGCTCGTTTGTGTGTGCTGTTCTGTGGATTCGTTACCGAGGAACAAAAGAATGGGTGTGACTCCTCCCTCTGGTGTCTCTCCCTGCCTGGTGCTCCTCAAAGTTTCCCCAGATTGAGTCTCAGAGGTACGTCATTAGGCCCTCCGTCCTAGCTCATCTTAGTCTGAAGACTCCAGTGAATCCTGTCCAGGGTCGTCGCAAGAAGCACATCTCCACTATTCTCCAGAATCAGAACCTGGAGCTGTCGCATGACTATTGTCCCAAACCAAGCTCAAAACCATCAAGTTAGTGCTGACTCCCAGGAAGCCTATGGGATAGTGCAGAACTGCCTCTGTGGGTTTCTGAGGCTATAACTCTTTATCAGAGTAGAAAGCCTAGTCTCTTTCCAAGAAGTATATGAATACCCTCTTCTAGGTTGGTTTGTGAGAATTGTATGTGAAAAACCTAAGTAGATGCTTGTGTAAGTCATTCAATATAACAAATATTAAACATTGTAATTTGGGGTCTAAACTGTCTTTCTCTTTCTCTCAGACAACAAATCACAGATTTTAATTGGAATTCGAAAACTCAGTTTTACAGAGACCAACGAAGTAGCAAGAAAAATCCATTTCTGAGCACCGACGCAAAATATACCTGTTTCGCATGCAACGTAAGATTCTCATTTTGTGAATCTTCCTTTTTAAGAAGAGAACTGGCATGGGATTAGTTCAGTCTAGGTTTTCGGAATTCAAGAAAGAAAACGTGCCCTTGATGTTGAAGGACTCACAGAATGTATACGAGATTCTGAGTCTAATGGGAATGAAGTAAGCCGTGCATTCAGCATGAATTAGGACTTTCGG